>JASCZW010006072.1:0-113828 GCA_034211315.2 Aedes japonicus
AAAAACTTTTCCATATCCCATTAATTTTTTTAGTGTAATTTGCTATCAAAAACTAAAGCCAGTGATGGTTATACGACTATGTAGTCATCTCAAATACAATCAAACTTAATTTGTGATGTAGAGACAAAGCAAAGCACCACATATTCACGCAGCAGCACTCAAGAAGTACGACTCAATACACAATATTAGAACACGCCTTTCATACGTGCTACTGTTATTTATACCAAAACGTTTCTACCTCTTTCTTACTTAATACCTAGGTAAGGCTGTTTAGTAGAATCGAACTACCTAATCGAATGAAACGAATCAAGAGTTGTACCTAAACCAAATATAAACTAAACAAGAAAGTGAAACACAGGGCTGGTAGCGGGTCACTTTTTAGTGACTTGGTCACTATTTTCAGGTCAAGTCACTAAAACGTCACTATTGCATCCAAAAGTCGCCGAAGTCACTATTTTTCGGAAAATGGTCTCTCAAAGTCACTATTTTCGCACCGTCGATTGTGAAAAAGATTTAAAAAACTATAAGGGACAGCCCAATGGGGTTGTACGCAAAGTTGACGTGGAGACTACGTAACTATTTCAGAAATAATCTACATATATATATCTCATGCATATACATGCACATCATATCGTGATATGATCTACCAACTGGATCATACATATTTCCCTCCAGATTTGATAAATTTGCCACGAGCTTGGCACGACTGCATTAAAAGCCACTTGCTTGCCACAGCCGCTGAGTCATCATTCTAGCTGGTTGCTCGCCCGCGTACTTTTCTGCAGGGCACGGCAACCGTCAGCTGTCAGAGCAGTACTGGCCATTGCCGCTCTGCACAGCTCCATGGCTGTCGAGCGAATGAAGAAAATTTGAGAGGTGTCCCTGTTTATATCGTGCACCTGCTTGTGAGACGTTCCTTATCACTTAATTTGAAGTCTGTGATAGCAAAATACCGTGTATTTGGTAAATTGATGTACTCTGAAAAATCGGCATTATAAGACATCACCTTATATGTGGCGTTAATGTCAATAGTTGAATGTTAAAAATCAATAGTTTTTAGTATTAAAATCAAGCGTAGAAAATGTTCCGATCGATTTGGTGCAAACATTTTGAAAATCAATCGTGGAATGACTTAGTTAATAACGTTCAAAACCTATATTTTTCGTGACGCTCAAATTTTCCGCAATTCGAACGTGTACTGAGTATTGAAAGCTCACAGACGTAGTCCTACGTCAAAAACACTTGTTCCTATTGCACAATAGTCAACAAAATTAAATGATCTCACATGCCATATAAAAGTCGAGAAGTAAAACTAGATGCTCTGACAACGCTGTCCCACCTCTACCTCAATTGAACTTGTCAAATGCAGAGCGCTGGTCTGGTCACAGCACTCTAGATTTAGCATGAATGCGATGCACGTGGTCTTATAGTATAACATCTTTCATTGTGTTTACAATGTTCCTGCTATTTCATAATAATTTTTCATATTTCTATACAAATAAACCCAGTGAAGTCCATGACGAATCGAACGGGATAGGAGTGAAAACTTAAAACGTTTATCCAATCTGCAAACAAAATTGTCCAATTAAGAAACTACAAAAAATAATCAAGTCATTCTGCATTTATACTCACTTTGTTTCAAAAATATTTTGTTAGATTCAGTTTTTGCAAAAGCGGACTACTCTTTTGGTATCCAAATAGTCGAGAAAAGTGAGAATGAATTGTAAATCAAATTAAGGGCTTTTTTGGCAAAGTTGTAAAACATTATAAGTAGAATTTGATCTATAAATTTGTGATAAAGTTTACAAGCTATTGATAAGCAAACTAATCTATTTCAATGATATTTTCTAAGGTTTCTTCTAGAGGGAAGAACCACTCATACATCTAATGTACGCTGATCTAGAAAGGTTGGTGCGAACCATCGTCGTTAGAGTTTGTAAGCTCAACGTGTGACATGCCAATACTTCAATTACAGAGGACATTTTAAACAATATTGAGAACTTTCTACACAGAAAAAAATAATTAATTTTAACAAGCGTGTAAAATTTCCCCTCGTGTAATTCCAAGCCAAAGGAGCGTAAACAACGATATTGTTTGCAATCTTTCATACAACAGGCTCGATTCAGGCGTTATCTGCCTTAAATTTACATGAAATATCTCATTATGTTCTGCCAAATCTAGCATTCCCTTTATGTGCATTAGATAACACAGAAAATTCAGTGTTTCTTTTTATCTGTGCAGGTGTGATAATGTAATAGCTATCTCCCATATTCTACGGTCCCAAATAGAACAAAGTATTTGACGTTACACTCATCGGGTATGTATGATAAACTTGTAGTGCATGAGTAGACCTACAACTTTGTCTAACAGTACATTGCTCTAACTTCTATATCTTCGACATGAGAGCGTATATTCACAGTGATCTTCACGATGATAATCGCGTGATCTTCACCGCGAATATCATCGCGAAGATCATTGCGAATATACGCTCTTATTCCTCAGATATAAGAGATAGAGTTATGTATTGTTAGACTAAGTTGTAGGTCTACTCAAGCACCATGAAGTTCATCATACATTATTTGAATTGAGCTTCTGAGAAGAGCTATCGGCATGAATATGGATCGTAAAACCTTGCCAAATATAAACGTCTATTTCGCAAAAAAAGGTAGGTTTGGTATATTCGAGAAAATGGGACCACCTAATTTTAATTAATATACAAATGGGCCGTAGTAATACGAACATGTTGTAGTACATTAGTTGCTGTAAAATTCAGGTTTAGGCGCTGGGGGCATGTTTCCTCGTAAATTCGTAATCTGGACCATAGTGCATTGAAGTTCGATTTTAGCTGAAAAGGGCCCCACTTAGATCGAACTAAGGCTATATCTTTTGTAATGCCATAAGACATTGCTAAAGTAGCATTATTGCATTGGTAATGCATCATTACATTCTTAAGCTAATCTAACGCTTCATTACTTGACAACTGTTGAATTGATGCAATCCCGCATTACCGATGTTGATTTTGTGTTCAATAAGTGCAATAATATAATGCTTGTGGTTACTTGGGACTTTTTCGACTTTTTGATATTCAGGAAACTTCCCAGAAATTTTGCGTTTTTTCCTAATGTTTAGGGAAATTCCCAGAAAATCAGAGAACTTCCGAGAAGGCTTTTTCCCAGAAGCTCAGGTAACTCTCCTGAAATTCAGAGTGTTTCCCTGCAATCAAAGGAATTAGCATAGCATAGCACAAAACCAGGTTGCACAATATCGTAGGTGATACAAATTCTGAACTGTTGTTAAGAGAGAGGCGCACCTTCATCGGTTGCTGTTAGATAGTGAGTGATTTGGGAGCAATCCCTACCTGTGTGTCACCTTCACGGAAAAGCATTCATGCCCGGATCCGTGAACTGCAGTCATGAATTCGAGAACAGGCAAAAATACACCGTGAACTGAATTACGTAATCAGGAATTAGTTCACGTTTTTTTTGGTTAAAATCATAAAAACGTGAACTAGTTCACGGTCCGTTTTCATTTTCGTAAAATTCAGGCAACTATCCAGGGAGTTTCCTAGAAGTTCAGAAAACTGATCAGAAATGTTTGGATATTTCTCAGAAGATCATAGAATTACCCAAAAGTTCAGGTATGATCTCAGAAGATCATATAACTACCCAAGATGTTCAGGGAACTTCCCAGAATTTCAGGCAACTTTTCAAATATTCAGGGAACTTTCCAGCAAATTAGAGAACATCCCATAAGTTCAGAGAACTAACCCGTAACGCTGGTAGATCACCTTTTCGTGGTGCGTTACGGGGTATCAGATCTACCACCGAACCCTAGTTCTAATTAATTCAAACTAGGGAACATATTTGTTTTTGTAGTCAAAGGAACGTATAATAGTCCTTATTACATTTTATGTCTTGTGAAAAGTGACAATACTCGGGTTGCGCCACCGAGGATGAGCTTGGAATAAAGAAAACATGGTTAGTCTTCATTTATTTGAATTCTTATTTTCTATTTGATGTTCTATAGTTTGAATTGGTTTGGACTAGGGTTCTGATGCATGGTCAGTATCGGAGTTATTGTTTGTTTTGTTGCAATGAATCCGGTTTTGCCTGATAAAAGGGCGTGCCTTTGAAGAGTGCTATCGCTCACAAAGGGTTTAAACAGCGGAAACTTTCAATAAAACCTGATTCATTGCCAACAAAACAAACAATGACAACTGTAACAACACCGAATACTTCATCATTTCTCAATAGTGATGAGGTAAATCGACATGCACTAAACAAAGCATACGGGATATACTACAATAGATCAAATTACTGGTCGCAGTGGTTTATGACCCGAACAGAGGAAGAAAAAAGTTCAGAGAACGTTCCAAAAATTCATGAAGCTTATCAAAAGTTTGCGAATCTTCCTAGAGGTTCAGAGAACTTTTCATAAAGTTCATGAAACTTCCCAGAGGCATAGGGAACTTCTCATAAAGTTCATGAAACATGTAGCAATTTAGGTAAATTTCTTGAAGTTCAGGGTACTTCCCAGAAATTCAGAAAACTTCCCAGAACTTCTGGAAACGTCCACAAAGATATGGATGTAATGTTGGTCTATAGGTATCAAATTGGGTCTATTCATGGATGCAAGTTGGTCCCATTCGATAGATTTTTTATTGAATGTTGGCTATGTATGCTTTTTGCCGATTTTCTGATTCAAGGCATTCTCAGCTGTATTCGCTCTACTAGCAAACAATTTTACTAACAATCAAACTATACTTAAACTGCTAAGAAATAGTGATTTTAACATATTATTTAGCGGTCATTCGGCAATCAAAACATTATAATTCACTCTACACAAATTTAGTTACTTTAGTTTGTGTTAAAATGAGCCATATGAAAAACATTCAACCAAAACTCAGACATTTGTATTGTAAATGTTACCAATAACAACATTTTTACTACGCTTTAAGCCATAATTGGGAACCTAGAAAAAAATGTGTCCCTAACATTGGGTCTATAGTTTTCATGTTAAATCATTGTTATTTTACCTATGTGACCTGTTAGTTTATACCGTGTGACTATTTTCTGTACATCTTGGCTGCATTATTCGGTTTATAGGATCAATTTTGGCAAATTTAGATCCTTCAAGGAGCGTGTAGATAATGTGTTCAGCTTAACCAGTAAAGTTATGGTGTCTGAAAAGTTATGGAAATCGAAAATAACGCGGAAGTGAACAGTTATCAATTGATTAATAATGTCTCAATTGCGTTGAAATAGATCGGTCATCCTGATTGCAACATGACTTTGTTGATTGTCACCGAAATAATGACACATTTGGTACATAGGCCGAATCAAGGAGCTAGGCTAACATTACATCCCGTTACCCTATGATCGTACTTTAGCCCTTATATCGTTCATCAAGCCCTGCACAGTGGTTTTTGTGCACTTCCTGGAGGCTGCTGATAATTTTTTCTAGAAGGCTTACATGTTGTGCGTATAACTCCTTTTCCACAGTCCTACAACAATAAGGGTGCACAATGATTTAAGGTGGTTTTTAATTGCAAAAATAAGGTAAACTTATGGTAACGCTTGAGAGCCGATTTGACCCCATTTAAACCATCAGCAAGGATACTGTTGGGGCCACTAACAAAATGTGATAGCGGTTTTTCATTGGGAGTCTTTTGTTTGTGGGCCGATTTTAACCGATTTAAACAAACAGTAACGATGCTGTTGGGGCCACTTACAAATCAGTGAGAAAACCCTTTCAATTTGCAGAACTACATTCTACAATTTATTTTACTACTGGAGCTAATATCTGCATCAAGCAAGTTGATCGTTCAAAAGACTATTAGAATAGACTATTAATTAGAAGGAAAAGAAATGTTGTGCCCCTAATAAAGTGCGGCCATGACTCAGTTAATATCGAACAACCTTTTCATGAAAAGCAGCGGAGCATAAATACATTCGAAGACATTCAATCGATCTCACAGAGCACTCTTCCTCAGAACACCTGGCACAATGGCGCAAGGAACGAAACCGCCCAATAATTGCTCCTCCCGTTCTTGTAACTTATTTTTAGCAAAACCTCAATAATTTCGACCCAAATTCCAACCGTTGCAGTGGCCTCATTTCTGCTCTGAAAAAGCTTATCACATTCACGTCGTTTCCGAACCGAAAATACAAACGCATAGAACACACAAGTAAGCATTTCATTCTTCGTATTCTGCGCTGCGAGCTGTGCTGCTCGCTATAGATAGAGCAAAAAACTGACCTAAATCAAGAAAAAATACAGATTCTCCGCAAGTATTTCGCCATTTGTCAGTCAACCGGCGATATCACCAAATGCTGTTGACTCCCGCCAGGGACGTTGCCGCGTGCACCTTCTTATCAGTTCGTTGACTGCGCATCCTCCCTTCCCCGCCGGTGCCTTCGGTCTGTTCGTCGGCCAACCAAGACCTAACCCAATTTACTTACTCGATCACGCGGTGGCGGCTCGTTCGGCGCGAATCTGGCGCATTGTTCATTTTTCGCAATAATAATGGCCGTCCACTTGAACTTTGCGGCAGATTGGGCAACGTTGACGGCACCTCCGTCCTCGTGTTGTTACATGGACGTTCTTGAACTGCGTGCGAGTGGGGTAATTTCGAAACCTTGATGTTTGAATGTACCACTCCAGTATGATATACCTCTCTCAGTGTTGTTGCCGAAACAGACGCGACGACTGTCTGGAAAAGTAAAAATGGGTCGTTGAATGATCATCAACACCGTCATCATTCGCCGAAAAAAAAAAGAAGCGGATCTCTGAACGGCGAAACAAGGAAATAGCCGCTGGCGAGCGTTCGACAGAGAGTCATTTCGCGATAATACAAATACAGACGACCTTGAGTTGGTGCATCCACCGTTTCACATTCGCGCTGGAGTCCTCCATCCAAGCAGGCAGGCGGTGACGCCTGCTGCTCTTCTAGGTGGAATACCTACTTTAGCATGTGTTCCAGCCAAGCGCAATTCTACGGCGGTCGCAAAGTGGTATTGCAAATTGCAGCAACGCAGCAGGCCGCAAGCTGGAATACGTTGGTGAATCCGAAGAGGAGAGATAAAAATTGCCTGCTTTTTTTATTTTGGTGTATGCGAGCGAATATTTACACAAACATCGCCGGTCCGCGTAGATTACGCCAGTCGACGAGGGCAGGCGGAATGAGGGCAGTAAAATTTGCGAACCGAAACGACGACGACGCTATATGGGGGAAGGCGAACAACAACAACCATCAGGGAGAACAGGGTGCATGTGGCGGATGACGATGATGACTACAGCGACAACGACCAAACCATCAGGGCCGTCTGCTGTCTGCTCAATGTTTTCTAATTCAATGAACTCTTCTACACGCTATTCGTCGTAAACAAAAATGCACGCCTTTGTCGCGACGCGCTCTAATTCAAAGCAACTTGGGGTAGGTCCGGTTTTGGCAGTTTGGCGGAGATAATGGCACATTGTTGTGTGGCAATATTTGTTTTGCGTCGTTTTTTTTTCTTTCTCTGCGATCTGCTTAGTTCGTTTATTTAATTAGCAAGTGATGAGCGTCACCATGCGTCACTCAATTGGTATTCTGCACGATCCAAACAAAGACTGTCACAGCTGTCAATGGACGCATTTGGATCGAAAACGGTAGTTTTTATTTTTGAGTTTTGAATTTTTTTTTAAGCAACATCACTTATTCCTCCATTTTATTCTTCAAGCAGCTGATGCAATCCGAAAGAGAATGCATCACCTGTCCCTTTTTTTTGGCAAGCCTTTTCATTTTTATCAATTTGTGCCTTAAGTTTGGCACTAATTCGCATCATTAAGTCGAACTGAAAACTGAAATTTGATTAACCGCAGGAGGCCAGGCATGGAGGGGGAGAAAGAAAAATGGCGGCTACGAGGGGTGACGTGGAAGTGGTTCACAACACTTGCCGTTATAGTTTCTTTTTCGTTCCGTTCTTTTCGATTGGGTTAATGACGGGCGCTCGAAATTGCGGTTGGCAAAGTTTGGGGGTCCTTCGGGGCACGCAACACACCCATCAAAACTGCATTCAGGAAGCGGGCAGATGTTTCGGTTTCGGTGTTTTGCTTTAGCTTTCCGTTGTCGTTCGATGATGTAAGGAGTGTATCGAAAAGTAGTTATAAACTTCCAAATAATAAAATAGGCATGAAAACATGGTTAAAATTAACATACTATTTCAGTTTATTATAGCTTAACATGTTTACAAAACATCCAAACGGAAAAACTAGTCATCATGTTCATTTCTGTAGAATGCCCGTACCTTTGATTTGACACCTGCCATCAAATTCTGCACAGTGACCTTTGTGCACTTCCTGGATGCCGCTGCCCAATTTTTCTTAAAATCGGTCATGTTTTTGGACACTGTACCATCCTTCTTAAATATACGCTTGACTATTGCCCAATAGCGTTCGATCGGTCGCAACTGGGGACAGTTTGGTGGGTTGATGTCTTTTTCTACGAACTTGATGTTATTCTCCGTCAGCCACTGTAGAGTGGATTTGGCGTAATGTGCCGATGCCAAATCTGGCCAGAAGAGAGGAGGACTGGTGCTTTCTATACAATGGTAGCAACCTGTTCTTCAAACATTCCTTTTGATAAATCTCAGCATTTATAGTTCCTTTTGTATAGAAAATTGAAGAACGCAAGCCACATGTGCAAATAGTTTGCCAAATGAGCACCTTCTGACCGAATTTCTCCATCGCAACAGTCGTATCTGCGGTTTGGCACACGTTCCCCAACAGATTTAGTATAAAACTGTGGCCCCGGTAGCGTTCTTGAATCTTCTTTAACGTATGTTTCGTCATCCATCAAAATGCACTGGTCGACATTGTCCAAAATGCAGCTGTACAGCTTTCGAGCCCTGGTTTTGGCACGAGACTTTTGTTCCGGAGTTTGTTTGGGCACTTTCTGCTTTTTGTACGTCTTCAAGTCATTCCTGCGCTTGATTCGTTGAATCATTCCGATGCTGGTCCTGAACTTCTTGGCTAGATCGCGAGTAGAGGCAGATTTGTTCCGTTGAATATAATCCACAACTTTTTGGTCCAAATCGGGGTTGCTGGAGCCGGGTTTCCGGCCACTTCTTGGTAAATCCTTGAGGGAGCACTCCTTACCAAACTTTTCGATGATGCGTTTTACACTTGCCGGGTGAACATTTACTCTTTTCGCAATCTGGTTGTAAGTAACACCCTTTTCGGTGCACCAAGTGTGCAGAATTTTCTTTTTAGTCTCAAATTCAATTCGCGACATTTTGAATACAACTTTATCAACGGAAATGAATGAACCGAATACTCATTTTTGACATGTAAACAAAGCAAATGGCGCTTACACGCTAAAAATATATACAGTAGTTTATGCGTAATAACGCATCGAATGTTTATAACTACTTTTCGATACACTCCTTAAATGGGAAACTTTTGGGAAGGGTTCCGTTGTTGGCTGCAAATTGCATTATGTGTGATGTGTGGACGGATAATTCAGAGAGTAACAGAACAAGCAACAAGGGTCAGGTTGCAATTTGACGAAATGTTTGCCCTGCGGTCCGAGATGGGGAAGTTTCGAATGTGGGACAACGAACGGCACAAGCTGTTTGGCGTAATTCTTTTTGTTTCTTTTATCAACATTGTAATGATAGTGCTTTCGCTTTTTTTCGGTATACATATTTTAATTTGGCTAACGGTACTTTGTTGCAACGCGAGGGTCGCAGTTTTTGGCTTATCACATTTGATTATTGTTTGCTGTTTTGTTCCATAATACATTTTTCATTAGGACCTAACTGACAAACGTCGACAATGGCTTCTTCCTTGAATTGTTTGACCTTGGAAACTTGCCTCATTAATCTATCCCAGCCATTTCGAAGAACAAGGATCCTTCTATTCGTCAGAATTGGAAGATTTTGTATTATGAGAAATTTACGGAAGAAGCCATTGTTTACGTTTGTCAGTTAGGCCATAATGAAACATCTTTGTCGAAATATGTCCCATCAAAAAAAAATATTCGATCAATGCCAAAGCCCAACAGGCATGACAGAACAAATCAACTTGCTCTTTCACACTCGCTTCGTATCCTATAATGATGTGACGATGCGCACATAAGAAAAATTTGAATGTTAGGAAGAACAGCTTGATGCATTCATCCTAAACATATATTCATCACATTGGTACTGAAGTCCATGTGAGCGACATCGAAATCCTTAATGATTGCCCCCGTGTTGTAGTGTGAACGGGGTATAAGTCATCTCCCATACTCAATTATATAGTAGAACTATAGGTTTGTATGCGTCATCATCTCGATTTTATGTTAGTCGTTGCATACCACCAGAGTTTAAGGACATACACGATGGAATCCCCTTATGGCAGGGGCGATGGCTTCCTCATCCACACATGCACACTTTGGGTTTGCTCAACAAAATATGCCAAATTAATCCACTTACCTGCAGTGAATCATTGCCATACTGCTAATAGGACAGCAGAACACAATATTTAATCAGTTCACACTGTTTATTTCACTAAAAACACTCTGAATTGATCAACTAGTGCTGATTTCCACAGAGCAGGTAATTTTTCGTCGTCTTTGTTTACCTTTTAAAAACCTGAATCTGCCTATTATTTTCTCAGAAAAACTATATTTCCACTTCTCGTAGCCACCAGAACACTATTTACTTTCACTGAAAGAATAATTATCATCACGCTCTTGAAAGCAGTGGACGAAAAATCTGTTTAATTAATGAGAATGGTGCAAAAATTCAGCAGCCGGTCTCAAAACTGCGCGTTTTGCTTTTTTCTAATTTACACTCAGCTGTGCGTTGCGTAGCAGTGCGAAGTGTTGTCAGCAACTGCTTGCGCGAGTGTGCTGGAGTGATAAAAAATTTCATTAACGAAGAACGGGCTAAAAAGTGATAAGCAGTGCTGTTGATCCCTTATCGTGGACATTCAAAAACCCGTGGAATAGTGGTTTTACATCACCGTCAACTAATGCTGAATTTCATCGAAAAATAAGTTCCGGAAAGGAATCTGTCGGCGAATCGTCTGACTTTACAAATGACGTTCCTATACCTGGCCCAAATGATACTGGTTTTGAAAATCCCGGTCCTTTTTCCGAATCAGATGGTGAGTGTATTTTTGATTTGGCTTGTAATTGCTTGTGGATTTGTTTGTTTTTTGGAAAGAAAAGGTAGACAGCCTTCATTCCCTTCCTTTTCCTTGGAAGCACGAGCCAGGGGTAGGGGAGTCTGGGTTGACTTGATCCCCCTTTTTCGTTATGGATATATCTCTGTGGAAACAACGAAACTTGATGCGATTTTTTCACAGGCTCAAAGTTCCATATTAACCCTTACGTGTTCGAAAAAAAAAACACCTTTAAGTGTTCGACAGGGTACCCGGGTACCCACCAAATTCAAATGATTGTTACTCTGGCAATTATTGACCGATTTCAATTTTTCAAGCACTGTTGGATGCAGAATCTCATTCGCTTAGTGAAAATTATATGCAAAATCTATTTGAGTGCATCTGGTTTCCGGGAATCCGGGTTACCGTGGCTGTGGTTCAGAAAGGGGACACTATTTGGGAATATCAATTGAATTTCTTGGAATGGATGTCACAATCTTTCGAATAACGCCATTAAATGGTTTCAGTTGACTCTAAATAATCATAGTCTTCAGCAGCGAAATTTTGGCGCAATTTTGGTCAAATTTTTAAAAAGTTATTAGGGATCTTAAAAAACATTAAAAAATGTCCAAGGTTCTCAAACTAAACATATATGTTCTTATATTTTTTATCTCGCTTCGCAATCTGAAGCAAAGTTCACCATAATAATACTGTGCATAAAGACGAATCGTTATGGGTAATCGACTATGCATTATCTGTTCTAGATTTAAAAAAACGCGGGAGAAAAATCTCGACAGGGATCAAGTCTACCTAGTTTCCCAGTTAAATAATTGTAGGTATTTACTATAAATTAACCACGAGTTTTTTGAGTTTTTTTTTCTAAAAGCAAGGAATTACAGATGAGTTCTAATTTGCATGCCAAAAAATGAGTGGCGAGAAAATTGAAATTCAACTAGCATTTTTCAACGCATTCAATGCAAGTTTTGATAAATGCTCCATAAATTATTTTCCTTGAATCAAATTCTGTGGAAGTAAGCTGTAAAATTTTGAAAAAAATATTTGGTAGTCTAAGGTGAGCTTGAACGATTTTTTTATAAGTTGAGGCTTATAAATTTCCAGAAATATCAATGCTTTATATATTTAAGATATTTTACCTAAAAAAATCTAATATATGTATGCTTCTTACATAACCTTTCATGAACTAGGCATGCAAATTTCTGATGAGTAAAAAAATCTTTTGAAGTGCTGTTTCAATATCTTGTCATCTTAATTTCGTTGAATTTTGTAAGAAGTTGATATCTAAATTTTTAAACAACATGTTTGTTCATTTAAATTCAAAAAATAGGAGGATTCATCAAAGAAAAATTCAGTTCTAATTATTATAATGCCGATCTCTTCGATTGATGTGTATCTTTTAGATAAATCTCGGGAAAATATAGTAACCAACCGAACTACTGACATTGTCATGGGGGTTGATGATCAGTTAAATTCATCATTTTCTACACGTATTGATTCATACGAAATGACTGCACCGAATCCATATTGTGAAATTTGGAAAAACTGTGAAAATATACTGTAAATTGATAGCAGGAATCAAAATCACAATCTGTGTCCTGAAAGCTCTGGCAACCAGTGCAATGGTAACCAGTGCAATGCATGAAGTAATTTTTAATGAATCGTATTTTAAAACCAAAATTGAAAAGAAGTACAATTATTTTTTGAAACATACGTGTTTAAAAAATTGGCACATGATGAAATTTCTATTAAAACATAGAATAAATACATACTTTAACTTATCAAAGCTCCACATTAAAATAAAGTTAAGCAAATCAAATCTATTCATTTTTTTTATCATCACAAAATACAATAATATCTCTTTGTGTTTGTGGTACGTACCAAAGTAACGTCAAAGTGTTTCAAAATACATAGAAGATTATTATTATGAATAAATAACATTCAACTGGATTCGTGTGAAAAACTTAATAACAATGGGGCAATCGAATTATGTTGTATAACATGAGCTATCTTTTGTTGTCAGAGTTCAGTATGACGTGAAAAGGTACCTGGAATCAGTTTTCAAACTGCAAAATCCCATTTATTATCTCAGATGCATAATTTCAAACATTTTTTAAACATTTTATGTTTCTACTCAAAGACTCATTGGATAGTTTATGATTGAAATAAGAACTGAACATTAACGTTTAAAATTCACCAATATTTGTGTTGAACTAGATGGATGGCTTAGGATTTAGCTTGCTAATTTTTCCCCAGACTCCCTTAACCTTTAAAAAGGATTCTTATTTTGAGGCTTTATGCTTTTCTTCAGATGTGAATATTGTAGGGAATAATTGAATGGATGTACTGTAATCCACAAAGAAAAAATAAAATTACTGGCAACCATGACCGTTTTCTTCATGATGCACCAATATTATCATATGAGAGCTGACTGATTCCACGCCAAATCGGTCGGTCACCAAACTCAACTATCTTCGATTTTGATGAAACTTGGTACACGTCTTCGGTATGTTGAAAAAAAAAATCCACTGGTGTTAAGATTATTTGGATTCAAGAGTAACTTTTGAGATGGGTGTATGTTTTTTTTCCAACATTTTACTTGAAAAATCTTAGTTCAAAAACCATTACATTTAGAGAAAAACTTTGTATGGGGGAGTTGTAGAGAACTAAAAAGGCTTTGTAAAAAAAATGTACACTGAAAAAAAAATTTTTTTTCATAAAGAAAAATCGAAAATAAATACTAAAAATCAAATATAAAAAAAACATATTTTTAATATTTTTCAAATTTGTTTTGTGGAAATTTGAGAAAAAAGACACGTTTTGAAAAAAACTCTAGGATGGACGCTCTTATAATAAAAAGTTTTCCGAAGAGCGAACTTTGGTGCATATTTCAAATTTTGGTTATTCATTATTATAAATGAAAATTAATTATACAATATGATTTTGGAGATCATTAAAAACAATAATGATCAAAATGATAAATCACCTGAACGCAACCGTTTTTGAGATTTTTCGGATTTTATTTCAATAGAATGAAAAAACCTCAGAAAATTCGCTCTTTTCTTAAGTTAATCGAGATTTCCACCAGAAATGATAAATTTTCCAAGATCTTCATATTATAACGTTCACATTACTCTAATGTCCTCTTTTCTTTTGATATCAGGATGATAAGAAGACTCATTTGAAAAGAACAAGATAAATAGCACTATTGTTTTAATATTGCAATCAATATATTTATAATTGTTTTATGGCTGTATCGGTCGGGCCGCTCAGAGAATGAAGGGAGCGAATTTGCTAAAGCGATGAAAGTAACAGCGAGATAGATGTCGCAGGGGCGACAAGTGTGAAATGGACAGATGATGAAATTATGCGGAGGGTCATATAGAAGAAGCATATTAATCGAACTGCTGACTATTTTGCCAAGCTCCAACGAGTAAAATCTATCTGAGTGAACTGAAAATGGAGTTTAACATGAAGAAGTGTTGTATGCCGTTTCCCACTAAACGGTGCTCAAAAAACCTTCGTAAATTAACCGAACAAAATGTCAAAAAACTCAAGTTTATGGGCAAAACACATTTGGACACTTCTTTGATGATTTGTGATAATTGTCGTTTGCATTTAAATAGAACGGAACAATCCCATGCTGCAATTTCGGAGCCTAGTGAGAAACCATCAATTACTAACATTATGGATCCACAACCATCTACATCACGGCAAGTAGACTTGTATGGTCTCGAGGAAACGCCATCGGCAATATCATTAATGTCAGTGCCATCTGATAGCAGTGTGCAAGATTATTCAAGGCGCCATAATATTGAGCTATTTAACAAGGGCGTAGCTGGAATCAACGTTTCGCCAATATCGGCTAAAAGTTCCTGAACGTAAATTATGCCCGCAAAAGTTCAAAGATGTTTCAAACGGCATTCGGACACACATATTTGGGGATCAAGCGGAGGAGGATGACCTGGAACAATTGAAAGTGAAAGCAGCCGAATATGACGAAATAATCGCGCAGCTAAAGGACCGGTATGCTGATCCAGAAACTTCGAGGGACGATCAAGTAAGGATACTTTCGGTTTTACCACAATCTTGGACAAATCAAAGAGTAATGGCAGAATTTGGAATAACAAACAAGTACATCGTATCACAAGCTAAATTCCTTGCAAAGCACGAAGGTGTTTTAGCTGCCCCTAACAAAGCTGGGACACGGTCTGAACCCGGAAATAAAAAACCAAATTTTGCAATTTTACGACAGTGATGAGATTACACGAGCAACCCCTGGTATGAACGACTACGTTTCAGTGAGGAGTGAAGGTAAGAGGGTTCATATTCAAAAGCGCCTTTTAGTTTGTTCATTAAGAGAAGCTTTCATTAAATTTCAAGAGATGCATCAAAATGCTGTTGGGTTTAGCTCTTTTGCAGCACT
Source organism: Aedes japonicus (assembly GCA_034211315.2). Lineage (NCBI taxonomy): Eukaryota > Metazoa > Arthropoda > Insecta > Diptera > Culicidae > Aedes > Aedes japonicus. The sequence goes on from JASCZW010006072.1 coordinate 15,572, forward strand.
AAGACCAAAGCATTGCAAATTACTTGGCAGCACAGGTTCTCATAACATTTGTATTTGCACCATTCATGAGAACATTAACTTGATGCTTCATGGTCTTAGAAAATATTCATTCGAGAATGATTATAAATTGTGTTTTGAAGAAATATTATGTAGCTCATCAACTAGAACTAAAAAATGTTACCTCCGTGAATGCGAACGATGTCAGGCTTTTCAGATTTTGAGAGTAGTTTAACAGACAAATTAGAAAAACGTGGTTTAGTTGAAATATCTTTTGAGCAATGGATTTCAACTGATAGATGTAGTTTAGAGACACTTGTTAAACCAATTGATGAATTTATTGCTTATTTTTGTGAAAAGTTGGAACAATTAGTATCCCACGATTTTGTCAAATCTCAGCAGTCTAGTTTCTTGAGAGATTATAAAAGTTGTCTTAAAGACGGCGAAGTAATAATAATTTGTGATTTTTCTGAAAATTATTCATTTGTTTTTCAAGATGCTGTTCAAAGTAGTTATTGGAGTAATGAGCAAGCCACTATTCACCCTTTTGTCATTTATTACACGGAATCTGGAATACTTAAAAATATCAGTTTCATTGTTATCTCAGAAGTGTTGAAACATGATACGATTGCAGTGCAGGTGTTTATTTCAAAACTAATAAGCTTTTGCAAACAAAAATTAAAGTAAAGAAAGCTACGTTTATGTCTGACGGGGCAGCATCCCAATATAAAAATAGGAAGAACTTTGCAAGCCTTTGTAAGTTTAAAAGAAATACAATATTGATGCTGAATGGCATTTTTTCGCAACATCCCACGGTAAGGGACCTTGCGATGCAATTGGTGGTACATTAAAACGAATGGCAAGATATGCAAGCCTTGCTGTACAACATGAACACCCTATAAAAGTGCATTAGAGTTATTCGAATGGGCGAACCAAAAAAGTGATGATTGTTTAACAAAAATGTCGTTTTGTTATGTATCACATGATGAGTATGAACAGGGGTAGCAGAATGGAATGAAATTTACCGACAGACTAAAACGATTGCAGGTACACAAAAGTACCACTCATTCGTTCCAATTTCAGAAAACGAAGTTTTTGTAAAACTGTTTTCGAATGACGAAGAAGGCAGGATTCATAATATATATAAAAGCAATCAATAGTTTATATAATGTTTATGTAATATTATCAATGACCGAGACTAATAAATGGTATATATAAATATAAATCCAACCATACACGGTGTTCAATAAGTTCGGATACACTTTCAAAATTTGTTAAAAAAATGAAAACATGTTTTTTTATTTTTTGGATTTATGTTATTGAAAGCTATGTAATTCATTATTTTTGTCTTATAACTTTAAGTGAAGCTTTTTCAATCGACGAGCTGTTAAGAGTTAGTAAGAGGCACATACATGTGTTTTAAAAAGGCTAAAAACACAAGAGAAACAATCGTTAGCTATTGTTGTTTTAATATCACGAGTAATTTATGAAAAGAGCGTATTTTTTGAGGTTTTGAAATTTTATTGAAAGAAAATCAGAAATATCTTGAAAACGGTTGCGTTTACGTGGTTTATCATCAACATCATTATTGTTTGTAATGATTTCCAAAACCATATTGTAACATCAAAATTTATTTATAAGAATGAATAACCAAAATTTGAAATATACACCAAAGTTCGCTATTTGAAAAACTTTTTTATTATAAGAGCGTCCATCCTAGAGTTTCTTTTAAAACGTGTCTTTTTTCTTCAAATTTCCATACAACAAATTAAAAAAATATTAAACATATGTTTTTTAAGATATTTTATTTTTAGTAATTATTTTTGATTTTTCTTGATGAAAAAAAAAATTTTTTTTCTGTGTATATTTTTTTAAGAAAGGCTTTTTAGTTCCCTACAATTCCCTTATATAAAGTTTTTCTCTAAATGTAATGGTTTTTGAACTACGATTTTTCAAGTAAAATGTTGGAAAAAACACATACGCCCATCTCAAAAGTTACTCTTGAACCCAAATTATCTTAACACCAGTGGAATTTTTTTTTTCCAAGGTACCGAACTCATGTGCCAAGTTTCATCCAAATCAATGATGATCGGGTATGATTTTTGGGATTTCCGGCACATTTTGGATGGAATCCCTCAGCTAAAAAATGTTTGCACTACTACATGCATGTTGAATATTAAGGATTCAAGGGAGTTTCACCTTAAGGCAAGACTGCAGTTGGATAGGTATTTGTTTGATTTTTCTATTTAAAGAATAAGTGTAAATTGATTTTTTTTAATCAAAAAGTTGATGGTGTCCGATGACGGAAAGGGTGTACCGTTTAAAATCCGCACAAACAAAATTCATTCTCAAAATTCGAGTTTATATCCAATCACCAAATGTTCAGGGAGTAAAAAGAAGCAATTAAAGGTAGTTTTGGCATTATTCATTTAATTTCTTCTTTCTATTTGAATGCGCGAACCTTTGCGTTAACGCCAGCCATAAGGTTCTGCACGACCTCAGAATCGAAAGATTTTTGCACATAGTTCCGATAATTATAAATACACTAATGATTAACCGTCAATATAAAATGGATTAAGGATATTAAGGATGGGACGATCAAAACTTGGTCGACTCAAATATGACGTATTTTTTTTAATCGTGCATTTATAAAACTTGACCATCCCTTATTTTGTAAGTTTATTCGTACGGAATGTTGACACTATTTTGTTTTTGCCATTTTCTATTCAGTTGTGAAAATGGCGTCGAAGCAAGAAAAGCGTCGTATCAGAATTCCAAATTATTCACACGCCGACTTGGCAAAATCACTTTGTCAAATCAATCTTGACGAGTGTTACAAAAGTGTTCGGAGAACGTCTGACGACTGCCAGAGAGCCAGGATAAGGAGAAACCCGAAACCAGGAAGCCACAGCGACCGGAAAACCAGCATTTTCAAACGCAATCCCAACCTTTCCATCAGAGATATCGGAAACAAATTGGGAAAGACCCACACAACAGTGCAAAGAGCAAATAAACGAGCCGGACTGTCAACATAGGGTATATGTCCCTTGACTCAGCCTATTTCGCAACCAGCGATCACAATTTTCATTATCTATATATATGAAAATGGATTTCTGTCTGTCTGTCTGTCTGAACCTAATAGGCTCGAAAACTACTGAACCGATCAGCGTGAAATTTTGTATGGAAAAGGTTTTGGGGCCGGGAAGGTTCTTATGATGGTTTGAGACCCCTCCCTTCTCTGGAAATGGGGGCTCCCATACAAATGAAGCACAAATTTCTGCATAACTCGAGAACTGATCAAGCAAAGGAACCCAAGGGAAGGTCCATTAATTATGTCACGCAGTGAGGGGGTAGGGGGGGTTCGGAAAATCGTGACGATCCATACAAAAAAATTTGAAGGTCCATACGAAAAACGTGACAAGGGGGGGAAGGGGGGTTAAAAAAGTGAATTTTTGCGTGACGTAATTAATGAACGTTCCCCAAATTAAGCATGCGGAAGTTTTTGGAGGCAATAAATGTTTATATGGTAGTCAGAGACCCCTCCCCTCTCTAAAAGGGAGGCTCCCATACAAATGAAACAGAATTTTCTGCATATCTCAAGAACTAATCAAGCAAATGGAACCAAATTTTGCATGTAGGGTTTTCTGGAGACAATTTTTTTTTCTATGGTGGTTTGAGACCCCTCTCCTCTCCTAGAAGGGGTGCTGTCATTCAAATGAAACTAAAATTTCTCCATAACTCTAGATCTAATAAAGCAAATGGAACCCAATTTGGCATGCGGGGATTTTGAAGGCAATGATTGTTTCTACGATAGTATGAGACCCCTCCTCTCTCTCTGGGAGGGGGGGGGGTGGTGTTATATAAATGAAACGTAAGTTTCTATATATCTCGAGAACTAATCAAATGGAACCAAATTTGGCAGGTAGAGATTTTTGAAGGCAAGAAATATTTTTAAGGTGACTGGACACCCTTCCACTCTCTGTAAGAGGGGGGCTCTCATACAAATGCAACACATTTGTGCATAACTCGAGAACTAATCAAGCACATGGAACCAAATTTGGCATGTGAAGGTTTTTGGAGGCAAGAAATATTTCTATGGAAGTTCAATACCCCTTCCCATTTTGAAAGGGGGGGGGGGCATACAAATGAAAAACAAAATTCTGCATAACTGGAGAACTAATCAAGTAAATCAAACCTCTTTAAGCATATGGGGGTTTTTGGAGGCTAGATTTTTATATTCATAAAAATGAATTTCTGTCTGTCTGTCTGTTTGTCAGACCCTTATAGACTCGGAAAGATCTGAACCGACCAACGTGAAAATTTATATGAAGGGGTTTTTGGGGCTGGAGAAGGTTCATATGATTGGTTAAGACCCCTACTCTCTCAGGAAGGGAGGCTCTCATACAAATGAGACACAAATTACTTCATAACGCGAGAACTAAACAAGCAAATCGAATCAAATTTGGCATGTGGGGGGTTTTGGAGGCAAAAAACCCCATAAAGATGCCAGTTATATTAAATTTCCCTTCATTTAGTTGCAAGCGTAGCAGCGCACGCACCGGACGCAGCTATTATATGTATAACAATGAATTTCTGTCTGTCTGAACCTTATAGAATCGAAAACTACTGAACCTATCGGCGTGAAATTTTGCGTGGAGGGATTTTTGGGGCCGAAAAAGGTTCTTATGATAGTCTGGAACCCCTCCCATATCTGGAAGGGGGGAGGGGGCTCCCATACAAATGAAACACACATTTCTGCATAACTCGAGAACTAATCAAGCAAAGGAAACCAAATTTAGCATGTGGGAGTTTTTGGAGACTTGATATGTTTCTATGGTTTCCTGAGACCCCGCCACCCTCTGGAAAGGGGGGCTCCCATACAAATGAAACACAAATATCAACCAAAGATGAGGACTATCCCTACTGCCATGGAAATTTGTATGTAGGGGTTTAAGGTTTGGAAAAGGATCCTATGATAGTTTGAAACCCCTCCCGCCTATAGAAAGGGGGGCTCCCATGCAAATGAAAAACAAATTTCTGCATAACTCGAGAACTAATCATGCAAATGGAACCATATTTAGCATGTATGAGTTGCTAGAGACAAGAAAGGTTTTTATGGTAGCTTGAGAACCCTCCCCGTCCTAAAAAGGAGGGCTCCCATACAAATAAAACACAATATTCTGCATAACTCGGGAACTAATCAAGCAAAAGAACCAAATTTGGAATGGACGAGTTTTTGGCATTAAATGTTTTTATGGTGGTTCAAAGCCCCTCCTCCCTCTAAAAAGTGGGGCTCTGGTACAAATGAAAAACAAATTTCAACCAAACATGAGAACAATTCCTACTGCTTTGCAAATTTGTTTTCAGTGGTTTTTGGGTCCGGGAAAGCATCTCCCGCCTCTAGCAAGGGGGGATTCCATGCAAATGAAAAACAAATTCCGGCATAACTCGAGAACTAATCAAGCAAATGGAACAAAAATAGGTATGGGTGAGGACTTCCATACAAATGAAACACAAATTTCTGCAAAGCTCGAGCTCTTGGAATTGGAGTTCTTGAAATGGAACCAACTTTGGCATGTGGGGGTTTTTGAGCAGGACTTTTTCTTAAGTAGTTCGAGACGCCTTCCCTCTGGAGAGAAGGAAGGAGGGCTCTCGAATCATTGAAACAGACATTTGAACCAAACATGAGAATTATCCATGCAACTAAAACACATAATGTGCATTTCTCCGGTAAGAAGCATATTCTGATAGAAGTTTGAACCCCTTTTTAGTCAAGAATTGGTTAAGTTACTCTCAGTGCTACATTATGCACAAGAAGTTAACCTTAAGTTATGCAAGAGAAAATTAAGTACAAACTGACAGGATACGGCTTCGTTTGTCTTTAAATGTTTCTACGCAGAAAGGAAAAGCGGTAGAAACAACCGGTCCAAAGGTTGAATTAATAACACAAACCTTTTTTTTTGCATAAATAACACATACAAGCAAACGAAAATATTTTAACCAGATTCATTCAGAACCATAAACTCGCCAGTTTTATCAATTTTTCATTCACTTAGTTGCATGCGTTGCAAGGCTCGCACCGGGCTCAGCTAGTAACTCATAAAGTTTTTAAACTGTAACCGAGATTCAACTAGTTATACACTTGCAAAGATAAGTTTGATAAGACATTTGGTAGCATAAATCACTAAAAGTTACACAACTATTTTTATAATGCCATAAACTGTCGAGGGATGTGGATTTAATGTCGGTCTATAAGCACCAAATTGGGTCTATTCGTGGATGCACTTCGTCCCATTCGATAGATTTATTACTAAATGCACTCTTTGTACGATTTTTTTTTCTAATTTTATGAATTAAGGTATTGTAAGCTGTACTGGATTTACTTAATACAACATTTCACAACACAAACTAAAGTAAAATGCATCGAAACACTTAAATGATGTTCATATATGATTTGTCGGCCATTCAATAATGAAAACCTTATAATTCACTATGCAATGATTTTGTCTCTTCGATTTGTGATTATATGAGCCACTTGAACATAAACAACCGCAAATTCATGCATTTCCACTTGAAATTTTACCAGTAACCAGTAAAGGGCGATACGGTCAAAATTTGGTCAATATCAACTTGACGTATTTCTTTCAATTTTGCATTTAAAAAACCTGAACACCCCTCATTTTGAAGGTGTGTGTGTGTAGAATGTTGCTCCTATTTTGATTTTGGAATTCACTCTTCAGTTGTCAAAAGCAAGAAGAGCAGCGTATCAAAATTTTGCTCGCGCATCGCGAAAATCCGAGCTACTCGCACGCAAAGTTGGCAAAATCGCTAAAAGTTGCCAAATCAACCGTTACAAATGTAATTAAAGTGTTTGAGGAACGTTTGTCGACAGCCAGGAAGTCTGGATCGGGGGAAATCGAAAACCGGAAGCCGCTGAGACGACAAAGAGAGTTGCCGGTAGTTTCAAGCGAAACCTAACCTATCTCTCCGAGATGCCGCAAATAAGCTGGGTGTATCGTCTACAACCGTGCATCGAGCCAAAAACGAGCCGGACTATCGACTTACAAGAAGGTAGTGACTCCAAATCGCGATGATAAACAAAATACGACGGCCAAAGCGCGATCTCGGAGGCTGACGATGCTGACGAAGTTTGACTGCGTGGTAATGGACGACGAAACCTACGTCAAAGCCGACTACAAGCAGCTTCCGGGACAGGAGTTTTATACGGCAAAAGGAAGGGAAAGGTAGCAGATATTTTCAAGCACACGAAACTGTCAAAGTTCGCAAAGAAATATCTGGTTTGGCAAGCCATCTGTACCTGTGGCTTGAAAAGCAGCAGTTTCATAGCTTCCGGGACTGTCAACCAAGAAATTTACGTGAAAGAGTGTTTGAATAAACGTCTGCTGCCTTTCCTGAAGAAACACGGTTGTTCCGTACTGTTTTGGCCGGATTTGGCATCTTGCCATTACGGTAAAAAGGCCATGGAGTGGTACGCCGCCAACAACGTGCAGGTGGTTCCCAAGGACAAGAACCCTCCCAACACGCCGACTCCGCCCAATTGAGAAATACTGGGCTATTGTCCGACGGACCAAAAAAACTGCTAGGACGAGCAGCAGTTCAAGGCAAACTGGCTTTCTGCGGCGAAGAAGCGTGACAAGGTGGCTGTACAAAATCTGATGGCAGGGGTCAAGCGTAAGGCCCGACAATTCGGATTTGGAAAAGCGGAAGCCTAACTGAATATTTTTCCTGAATTTTATACTAATTGAACTTGAAAAAGAAATTTAATTTTATTTTTTAAATAAACGATTTCACCGATTTACACGCGTTTTCCCTTGAGCAAATTTTGACCGTATCACCCTTTATATTACGTGATATAGAGCATCTCGATATCATATGTCATACATTTCTAGTGAAAGCAAGATGTATGAATGTAGATACCAAGACAGGCTATATCAATAAAGGTTGAAGTGCGAAATGTTTAGTGTATGGGAATTAGATTTGGAAGGAAACGAATTTCGGGCATTCTTTAAACAATCAAGTGATCTAGATTGCACATTGCTTCGTAGTCCTACGTCAACTTTGCGTACAACCCCATTGGGCTGTCCCTTCTAGTTTTTTTTTCTAATTTTATGAATTAAGGCATTGTAAGCTGTACTGGATTTACTTAATACAACATTTCACAACACAAGCTAAAGTAAAATGCATCGAAACACTTAAATGATGTTCATATATGATTTGTCAGCCATTCAATAATGAAAACATTATAATTCACTATGCAATGATTTTGTCTCTTTGATTTGTGTTTATATGAGCCACTTGAACATAAACAACCGCAAATTCATGCATTTGCACTTGAAATTTTACCAATAACAACCTTTTTACTACGTTAGTGATACAACTGGCCATAGTTCGGAACCTACCAAAAAATATGTACCCAACATTGGGTCTACGATTTTCTTGTAAAATCATTGTTATTTTAGCTAAGTGAACAGTTAGTTTGTAACGTGTAACTATTTTCTGCACATCCAGACTGCATTACTTGCTTTATCGATTCAATTAAGCCAAATTTATATCACTTGAAATCGAGTTGATCATCTGTTCAGCATAACCAGTGAAATCATGATGCCCCAAAAGTTCAAGAAACCGAAAATTTCGCGGAAGTGAACAACTATAAGATGATTAATATTGTCTCAATTGCTTCGGATTACATCTATCATGCTAATAGCAACATCATTTTGTTGGTTATCGCTGAATTAATGACACATTTCGTACATAGGCCGAATGAAGGAGCCTTCTTTCGCATTCTAATACCTAGATTTATTGAACTTATCAAAGGATCAGATGAGTTCATAGCTCGAATAAAGACGTCATGTAAATTATCAGCTCGTGACCTTTTCCTAGCATGATGGGTACGACATTTTTTGACGTAGGACTACGTCTGTGTTTTCAATACTGGGGTACACGTTCGAATTGCGAAAATTTGGAGCGTCACGAAAAATATATAGGTTTTGAACGTTAATAACTAAGTCATTCCACGATTGATTTTCAAAATGTTTGCACCAATCGATTGGAACATTTTCTACGCTTCAATTTAAATATTAAAAACTATTGATTTTTAACATTCAACTATTGAAATTAACGCAAATATAAGGTGATGTCTTATAATGCCGATTTTTCAGAGTAAATTTACCAAATACACAGTACTTTGCTAGCACAGACTTCATATTTAAGTAAGGAACGTCTCCTCTGCATCAGGAAAAGATATTTAAGGGAGTTGAGCGTTGAAATTTTCCTTCAGTCTTTCAGCGATCTCAAAGATGTTGAGTCAGTGCTCGGCTACGCACCGTCACCGGATTGCACCTCCCACTCGTTCGCATTCACTGTCAGCTATGGAAGGTCTCTACACCGAGTGCGTTGGTGCTGGAGCCCCCGTCTATTTCGCTGCGGTGGTGAAGTACCTGGCCGATGAAGTGCTCGAGATGGCAGGAAATACCAACCCGTGACAACGCGTCGACCAAAATCATACCACGTCACATGCAGCTGGCCATTCGCAACGACACAGATCTGATGAAACTTTTCCGGTGTGAACATTTCACAAAGTGATGTATTTTTCACGCTGTCCTGCTGTACAAGAAGACCGAGTGAAAAGCCCAAGTTCAATTGGAAACATGTTCTCCCCGTCAACTAAAATCCGTCCTTTTCAGGACGAACAACATAATTTGCCTATCTAAAGAGTTTGTCAATTTGAAGTTTCTCTTGCGCTCATCCAAATTTAGATTACGACGCACTGGGATACACATGGCATAGCTTTAACCGTCGCAGATGGACAAGCAAGTGGACAAACAGGTTGGACAACCAACAAACGAAATATTAGGAGTTAATTCGAGTCAAACTGCAACACCGCTGACTGACCATGTGTACACATTTTGTACTTCCTAGTTGTACATAGTGGATTAAGTAAATTAGCTTGGTTGCTGGCATTGGCAAGCACTGTGAAGGGCGCATTGGCGAGCAGCCTGTAGCCAAACAGGCGATGGTTTAGTTCGTTGTTGCTAGAAAGCGGCTTGTTATGCAGTCGGTTAGTATTAAATGATGTAACGCAGCCCGCTGGTTACTGCCATGTTATGATTTCCCTATTACAGACATAATCCTCTTATAACAAGTTGTTTAATGTTGGTAATGTTCTCTTCAAATTCCAATCAGTACTTAAAAGTGTTTTAGTTCGTTTTAGTGCGTTGGATAGAGTCCCTACCTTTCAATAGGATTTCAAATATTGTTGAGAAAGTGTTGTAAAGTGAAAGTGAGATGTCGCAGCATATGGCTAAAAAGTATATGCGTGCATCGCTCAAGCGTTCGAAGGAGCAGCAGTCAGAACGTCCGCCGAAGCAGCCAAGAACCGCTGCCGAGAGAGCTCGTTATCGGGCTCCATCTACTAGTTGGAACGCTGGAGAAGGCCCTTCAATTCAAGGTAGGAAATCTTAAATTACTTTCGTCAAAAAAATAGCAGGTTTTCAGATAGAGCGTCATATTCATGACAGTTTTCACAATGTCATGACAAATAAATATTTAAGCTGTTTTAAATAATAGCATGAGGCAATTTTTAAACATTTAGAGAAATTATTAAAGGCTTATTTAATTCCTGCACGAAAATTATCGTTTAACATTGATTAAATGACAATGATATTACATATTCGAGAATTGATTTTACATATTCTAGAAAGAATATTGAATATTGAATTGGAGAAGTTACATATACTGGAATGAAACCTTGTATGGCAGCCAATAGCTTTTATGAAGGTTCTTAAGTGGTCATAACTTTTGTCACTAGAACATTTTCAAAATCTTTATGGTCTTATAAAGGTTTTATTAACTTATTTTTACAATCGTCTATAGACTGGGCCACTTTGTACAAATTTCGGCTTTAAACAAGCATAGAGGAGGTATTGGTAGACAAAACAGTTTTGTATGTAGTTTTATCAACAAAGCCGGTAGGAGTGCTATACGGCTGGAACAAAACTAAAATTGTTATTTGGGAGTGGTTAATTTGTAGCCAGATGGTAGGCGCAACCACGAGGTGCTTGTGTTTGATCTAGTTGGTAGACAGCATTCGGTAAGGCGCTACATTGGGTGGTATGAACGGTATAAGCCAGCCACCATCATCATCGCTAATGTGTGCAGAAAATACAATAACTAGCAACATTAGCATGACCAGTTACCAGTGATTAGTAGATCATTGAAAATCCGTCCTTTCTAGGACAACCAATATGATTTTCCCAGCTATTTGATTGGAATTTATCTAACGGTATCGACATTTTTGTCAATTGGCAGCCAGCGGTGACCGAAATAGTTTCAGCTTTCCCTTCGTCGCATACTTAAAATCTTGTGTACAATTTTAAACACAACTCGGAAATTAAAACGGTCTCAATATTATTCCGAAGCGCAAGCTTATGGCAAGAACAGCCTACTAAATAGAAATTTTACAAATTGCGACCGTCACGAAATATTGGAAAAAATTATGGACTTAAATGGAAATGACTAATCTTTCTTCTCATTTTATAGTCTCGAAATTTGTTCATCAAACACTACAAGTTGAATATGTTGATAGTAAGTCGCCTGTTCCGCGCATGTTAATTTCCATTTTGTTAGACATTAATACATTACCGCGATTTGTTCAAAGTATTGCCCATTACAGTGTGCTTCACAAATGATGAAAGTGTTCAAGTAAGAATTGGTCAACTTTGTCTGTTTGTCTGTGCTTGAACCATCCTTACACTCAAAGCAATACATATAACTACTCGGGAAAGGTGCTCTAATGTGGGTCTCTGGATCTAGGATTCGGCCTATGCTTTAAATTGGAAGTAAATATTAATTCACTATATATTTTTCCCTGAAAATAAAAATTTAAAAATTTAAAAAATATATACAGTAGTATCTTATTACTCACATCAAAATGATGAAAAATTAAAAATATGCGATTTTTAACGATAGGCCGAATTCTAGATCCATAGACCCACATAAAAGCACTTCCCCCTACTATTCTGAAATGGATTGTATTTTGATTTGAATTTTAAACTATTCTCAAACATTTTTTTGTAAAGCATATACAATTAGCTGAAAGTACTGAGTTGGTACATCAAATTGGTAAAATAATAATAAAATTAAAACCAATTGGAGCAAATTTTTAAACAAAGTGAAGTTTCTGTCAAAACTCAAGTCAGTGAATAAATGATGTCTAGGTGAATATAACTAATAGCAAAAGGTTGCAAAATACTCAATAATTTCATTTTATTCCATTTTGTTACAGAACACATCAATAAGCACTGTCAGTTTGCAATGCAAGAGATATATTGCATATTTCTTGAATAATCATCCAATGACCTTGATATTCAACTATTAAACATCTAGTAATGACAACCATTATCGTTATAGCAATGAGCAAAACTATCATTAATTATTGAAGTTATTTTCCCTAACAGATCTTCAATCATCTTTTACGCCAAAAGGATAGTGGCCCTCTCAACCAGCATAGCAAATACAACCGTGGCCGTATCATCATTTAAACCAAACGGCCCTTTTCAGGGCCACCAAATGCTTTCTAAAGAGTGAACAATAGAATTTTCTAACATACTTTCTAATGCTGGTCTAACGTTCCAGACAGCATCCACGCTATTTTGGCTAGGGTAGCAGTCAAATGAAAATTTTAAAAATAGCGAATAATTGAAACACAGCTTCAATCAGCAAATCATTATTAATTGACTTTGAATTCCCATACAGACTTTCAACAATCTATAACGCAATAAGGATAATGGTCTCCAGCTGGTTAACCATATCAACATAATCACCACTGCCAGCACAGCCGTTGCCCTTTCATCACACCAACATTTGAACCCTGCCAAATGATTTCTAAAGAACAAATTGTAGAATTTTGTAATAAACTTACTTATCTATGCCGATCCAACCTCCCATTAAAACAGCACTTACATTGCAATGTCACTACGTAGTGTCCTACGTCAACTTTGCGTACAACCCCATTGGGCTGTCCCTTCTAGTTTTTTTTTTAGTAGTTTATGTTGGCACTCTACTGCTTCTTCAGCTAGTATGTAGTAGATAGGTAGGTAGTATGTAGTGAGTAGTAGTAGATAGATTGTAGTTCTTAGGAAAATAAATATACCTGAGTATAGTTGTTGGAAATTGTAAAATAGCACATAAACACAGAATTTCCTTTAGAATATATAAACAAGGTTATCGTGAAAGCATTGAAAACTTTTTAGTCCAGTTAGGTAATTTGACATTTAACAGTTCCTCCTTTCAAGCAGTGTTTAATTTGTACGATTTTTTTAGGTTTATTCTCGCATAATTGATAATCATAATTAACAAAAAAAAAAAAAAAAATATTAAGAAAAAATCACTTTTTTCGACTTAGTGCCAAATGACGCTCATCCGCAGCTGGATTCTCGTGTCGCAGATAGTATAGACCCCAAACAAAACTGTGGTGGTGGTCTCTTGAGACTGCTCGGCCCTGCTCGTTAGATATAGTCCAACTTAGGTAAAAAAAAAAACATTTTTTCAGTAATTGCCCATTTTTTACAAATTTTAATCAATCGTGTAACCTTATCAACATACCCATCTGGAAGTTTAGACAATTACCTGTTCAACGGTGTTTTAAATTCCGAAATTTGACCATTATTGGCTGAGAAAATTCCATTTGTTTGAAATGCATTTTTTCTAGAATTTTCACAATTTTCCTAAGTCTGATGTCTGTGGCGTAATGAGTTTTCATCACAGAGGGCTGAAATTTTGGGAATCTAGGTTTGAACTATCTGGCTATCAAATGGTATACACGTCATTCAAAGCTAGTCAATTTTTCGATTTTTGGCCACCAATTTCCCCATAGTCCTCTAATGCTTAGGTGGACCCCATAGCGGAAGCGATTGCGACGCGATCCTAATCGAATCGATAATCGACGCGATTTGATACCCATAGTGAACGCGATTAGAAGCACTTTTCACGGAGGAAAATGAACCAAAAATCATCTCCATATCATTTCCATTCGCTTCGATAGATCCATCTTCCGCCATAATGCACACGAATTTTGAAAATTTTGGAAAATAAGTCGAAGCGGTTTGGTTTCGATCGAATTTTGAAAATTTTAGAAAATAAGTCGAAGCGGTTTGGTTTCGATAAAAATATATCTAAAAAAGAAGAAAAAGATATATAATCGCGCAACACCGAGCCACAGAGAACAGACATCCAAGCTGGAGTGCCCTCCGTGTGTAAATTTCTGCAACTGCCATTTTAAAATTACAGCTCGTTTCCGTTAGTTTTGGTGAATCGTATGTTGATGGCGCCACTTGCCCGCCTCGAGATTTGATACTCTGTCAATTTTAGTTTGGTGAAACCTCAACTAGGTGGCGTTGTTTTTCCAACGGTTTACTTTTAAAAATTTACACAGTAAAATGAGAAAAAAATGTTCGAGCCTGGATGTCTGTTCTCTGTGACCGAGCGACAAACCAGTGCCAGTCCTGTTCGATCGCAGGAAATCGCTCATCGCGTCGCGTCCACTATGGGGTGTTAGCTATGTTTTCGCTTTGTTTAAATGTACGGATGATCTGTCAAACTTCGCATCGCGTAGCGATCGCTTCCACCCTGGGGGCGCCCTAAGGGACTCACTATTACTGGAACACCTACCCTAGTTGAAATTGAGCGGAGGGCTATTTAAAAGGCGGCATACCAATACTTTCTCTACACATCTCTGGTTCTAATAGATATGAGATCGCAGCAAGCCGTGCTTTAAACTGACGTGTTTTGTTTTTGCTGCGTTGTTTTCGCGAAAATAAATCCAACAATAATTCGTACAGTGAAATCATAAAATCTTCGCGTGCTTTGGGAAAAACGTAGTGAATACAGTCGATTCCTACCCAAAATTTGTTAATGATGGTAGTATTTTCACAATTTTTGTGTGCTTCGCTCCCGCACCCGGAAGAAGAGTTAATAGTCACCCACAATTGATACGTTGCGGATGCGTTGACGTAAATTTGACAGAAAACCTATGAGAGAACTGTCAAATTCACGCAAACGCATCCGCAACGTATCAATTGTGGGTGACTCTTTACATCAGCTTAGTTTTGTTTATTAGTGGTAGTATTGTGACATCCGGACATAAATTAATAAGTTTGAGTGTTTGTCCGCTTTGTCTCGAGTGAATCGATGATAATTAGCAGTTTTGAAGTTCGATATAGAGTCGCGTCATAGCGGGGGTTTGATCATGGGCAGAGTGTGGAGTGAAAAAATCAGTGCATGTAGAAAACGGCCGTTTGCTGGTCAGAAGCAGCAAACGAAGTCAACGCTTATTTTGTCGCGAGAGCATGACATTTATTACGAATCAACGTCGAAATTTTTATTTTTACGAATGAACAAAATAGTGTTATTTAGAAGGAGAAGGTGGCAATGGGTGAGATCTATCTGATTATAACTATATAACAATAACCTTATTTTTAAATAATACTAAATATGTGCCTGGTTTGGAAATTTAACATTTCCAAATCTGGAAGTGTGTTGCAGTGCCCTTAATCAAATGATATCGGTGATGTTAACATGCGGGGCTTACTGTATGTGAAAGTGGGCGTGACTCTCCAGACACTCTGAAATGGGTTGCTGGATCCGCAGTAGAGCTATCACTATCTAGATCGCACACGCACACATCTTTGGTTCCAATAGATATTTCCAATTTCAAAACATTGACGACTTGTCAGATCTATTCCCATTAATCCGGCAAATCCGATTATCTCACTGACATCTGATCCATATCTCACTGATATCAGGGAAAATCAGGTTTATCTCTCATTATAATCAGTTAAACGCCTTTTGGGTATTATTTATGAATTGTCCCAGGATAAGATTTGTACTCGTAACTATGTTAATCAGGGTCACCCCCTTTCATGTATCTGGATAACTGGCGGGACGCTAGAAAAGGTGATGATTTAATAAAAAGAGAGCTCAATTTCGGATACATTTCAGCACCAATCAAAGGCGAAGCCGGTGTATTTTTAAATATATTTTTATTACAGTATAATAAATACTGGTTATATTCCAAATTCACATTATAAATATATTACAATAATCATTATTATATTTTTTGCTGAATTACTTTTGCTCATTCACGTTCATCGCTTTACTTCTTCTTCTTTTTTCTTCATCTCTTCTTTGCTCTCGGGCAAAGCAGTCCCCGATTTTTTTTCACCTTCTTTTAACTTGATTTTCCTTCTTCCGCTTGTGTGTGTGTAAGTATGCATGTATGGGTGTGTGAGAGTGTTTGATCTTATAATGCTTTACACTGTCACCACATGTACACGGATTCGTGTTTGTTTGTCCTTCGCTTGGTTTGGTAGGAGCTTGATGTTTTTTTTTTTTCTAAATTTTGTCTTTGCTTGTTGTTGTTTTTTACTTTTTTTCCGTCAATTAACAATCCCACAGTGTAAGTGTTTTTTGATTTTGGCTTTCCTTTTTTTCTCTGTTCGCTAGGATTTTCAATGTGTGTGCGCGATTTTATTTTAACAGTCGCATTCGTTTTGGTTTGATTTTTGTCTGTCTCGGGGGTTTTCACTCGCTGTCAAATGCAATGTTCGTGGGAGCAGTAGGCATTGAAGTTATCGTGGGTGTTTTTGAGTTTGGTTCTAAGCAGTAGAAGTGGTTTTAATTTTGGTCGTAAAAACTGAAGAACTTGAATGAAGTTTGATTTCAGTCTTATGTTGTTCTGGTTGTGAAGCAATTTGTTGCGTCTTTTCTGAAGTCTGAACTGAAGGGTAGAGTTTTAGTCTATTGCTTTCTGGTTGCTGTTGTTGAAGAAATCCTGGAGTTGGCGACGCCTGCGGTGGTTTTTTGACAGCATCCAAATCTGACAGCACGCGCGATCAACAAGAATCCTATCCGACACCGGGTTTACTTCTATCCCCTACTAAGCCTAACAAAACTAACTAGGTTTTCTTAATAAAAAAAAAACTATGAACTGTATTGTACTTGTGATATGAAATTAATATTGCTTAATGGAGTAGAAAATAATGATAATTACAGCTCCTACAGTGCTAAATGCCTTAAAAATTAACCATTGGCTTGATTCGTATGTTTTTTTTACTAGTACCCTAACGATTCTAGTGTTCTTTAATAAAAAAGAAATAACGAATTTGCTTGCTACTGATCCCGACACTTTGTTTGATTTTATTTCTTATGATTCTGTACAACGTTAAAACCCTTTCACTGTCCCTGCTTTGTCTTCTGCTCCTGCGTCCCTCTATCTGTGGTGAATTTTCGTCCAGATTGCGATACAAACTAAAAACAAAATAATAACCTAAACGTAAAAGACAAAAAAAAAAACATAAACTATCTAGCCTACGGATTGAAATATAACTCTCTCTCCCTCCATCTCTCGCTAACAACTTAGATCTCGAACCTTAGCAATTAAGTAGTTTAAAAACTGGCACAATTTTGGGCCTTATTCTCTCGCTCTGTGTGTGTGTGTGTTTGTTTGTTGATCCGTCGCGTCGAAACCGAAACGTACGTCTGTACAATGAATGAAAGCCTCTCGGTTCGAAAACGCGTTCGCTTTGAAATCAGAGCAACCGGTGCGTTTGTCTGTGATTGGATGCTGTCAACGTTTCATTTCCGACGCAGCAGGCGTCGGCCCGTCATTCGAAAATTGCTGGGACTGTTGTTGTGATCTGTTTTGTTCTTGGGCTTGTTTCTATTGCGCACTACTGTTGTTGTTGTTGTTGTTGTTGTTGTTGTTGTTGTGGGTTTTGCTCCATCAGCTCGCAAAAGCTGCTTGACTGACTGTATGATCCAATTGTTTGTTTTTGTCAAATTTTCTTGTGATATTGCGGTACATATTTTTTTTAATGTGTTGGTTGAGATGAACTGTTTGTTTTTGCAAGAAAGTTTGTAATCTACAAGTTCTGTTGTGGTTGAGTCAAAATAAGTCGGATTGCCTCCGCGATGGAAGTGGGCTGTATTTACAATCAATCGATCTGTCAATCGGGTTGTGTTTGTGTTTGTTTAAGTGGCGAAAAACGGTGCTAGTCGTATAATAGAAAGGTAAACAAACAGAATGTGGGGGATTCGGAGAAAACAACAACAAACGTAACTTATTTTTTCTGAATCGGGCATGTTGGGGTGAGTGAAGGGGGTCTTTAGCTATCGCTCTCTCTAAAATCGGTTTATGTATGTACAGTTTTGAAAAACCAAAAAGAATTGAACTTCTGCTGCTTGTTGTCTGGTTCTATGTGAAATGATTGAAGCGATCGTTCTTTTATAACTCTCTGTAACTTACTGTTTTTTTTTGTTTTGTTGAGGGGGGTAGTATTACTATTTCTTTCACTTACTGTTTACGCGTTTTCCGCTCTGATAAATCCTAATGTTTTTCCGTTTTCTGGTTTTTGTTCAATTATTTATTTTCTATGTTTCTTTCTGTTCTTGTTTGTGTGTAGCTTACAATATTTTACATTAATGTGTTTTGTTTTTCTTCTCTTTTCTTCCCTTCTTACGTGTTACTGATAACTCATATGCCTTTTTTTGTTGTTGTTGTTACTTAGTTACACTGCTATCCTGTCTTCAATGATCTTCCTGCAGAGTGTATTTTTCTTGCTTTAAGTAAAAATGCTTCCATGCTTGCTTCCTGCTTGCTGTTGTCATCTTTCACTTAAGAATATTGATTGATTGGAATAACTAAACTTAAACTGCTTGCTTTGTAAAATATAAAACTCTTAACTTGTAGCAAAACCTAACTAAACTAAACTACGCTGCGCACGTCACCCTCGTTCGCATAATAATCATAATAATCATAAAAAAACGAATGTTTACCCTTAAAGCTAGCATCTGTCGAAAGTTATTTTCGCGTGTATAAAAAATAATAAGAAAAACATCCGTTCGCCCCTCGGTGAATCGGGCGCGGCTCATAACTGCGCTTGTGTCTTTTCTACAATAAATCAATAATAATCAGCTCTTGTAATAAGTATTCAAAAGACAAAAGAGAAAATAGATGAAAAAGATGAAAACTATAAGCTTACTAGATTAAAGAATTAAAAAAAAAACAAAGATTGGTAAATATTCTCTCTCTCTCTCTCTCGTTCTCGCTGAACGTAACAATTGAAAATTAATCAATATTCTTGCTTCCTCCTGCCTTTCGCGCTCTTTCCTTTTTCCGTCGCTCGATTCCGTTCCATTCGAACCACTGTTTTTCTTCTTCTTCTGTTTGTTTGTTTGCTTTGGAATGGTTTCCGTTTATTTTTTTGCATTTTGATTCGTATTTTGAACCAGGAAAATGAAATCCCAAATAACGAAAAAACGAAGTGTTTGCGTTACGTCTAAAATAACCGAAAACCGGTTTTTGTTTTGTTGAATAAACGTTCTGTTTGTTGAGACGGTTAAATATTGTTTGTTTCCCGTCGCTGTTGGTTTTGTTTGCTGTTCGCGCGGATGCCTTATACAGGCACAGTAGGCATTGCTTTTTCGGTGGCAACGGTGCGTGAATCAACTGACAGTTGCACTCGCTTGCGCACACCCGCACTCGCTCGTGTTGTTGTTGTTGTTGTAGTTTTTGGCTGAAAGGAATGTTCGTTTCGTGTCTGTTGCGGTGTCCCTGAATTCGTTCGTGAGTTTAAAATGCGTCGGCTCTGTGGAATGCAACGGTTTGTTTACGTTAAAGTCGATTTAAATTGAGTGACACGCGGATGAGGTGTGCGAGCGAGCGAGCGCATCGTTTGGCTTCAGGCGAACGCTGCCCCTCGAACGAATGCCGTGACGTTTTGTGACGTTTGCGTTACGGTTCATTCCGTATCTGTGTTGGAAAAAATCTGCTGTTTGTAAGTATAAGAAACTTATACCCGGTGGCTGCTGCTGCTTCTGTTATTGTTGTTGTTGTTGTTGTTGTTATTATTGTTTAGTCTATGGGAGTTTATGTTAGTGTTTGTGTGTTTCTGTGCTTTAGCGGTTGCTGTGGAGGTGGAAAACTAAAAACCTTTTCGTTTGCTGTTTTGTTCCTGCTGCTTCTATTGGCTATGGTTGCTTTGTGTTTGTTTATCTTGTTTGCTTTGATGGTTGGTGGCTATTGCGTTTGCTCGTGGTTGGAGTACTGAACCGATAAGTGTATTACGAGAACGAAAAATAATCGAAAATAAAAGTTTTTTTTTCTCTCTCGCCTTATAGGCTAGTACTGCAGCGGTGTCAATTCGGTCGTGTGCAGTACTAGAACTGTGATGGTTCGCCATTAAGTCATTAATCGCTGTTGTTTTGTCTATTCTGTGATCGCTGTTGTTTCGGTTTACTCGCATTCCAGAAGGTGATTTTTGATTGTTTGGTTTTTGGGTAATAGTTTTTTTTTGTTTTGCTTTGTATGTTTTGTCATCTTGTCTAACATGGTTTTTGTTTTGGACCTCAAAGTTTACTTATCCATATGTGTATTTTTTGATGATTTGTTTTTACTTTCCGGTTGCTGTATATAATTTGGGATATCATCGTTTCCTTTGGTTACTCATTTTCTTCTTTATTCATTTTTGTGTTCACGAGATGATGATTTTTCTTTTGTTTACATTTTGGTTACTCCACGAGTTGTATTTTGTGAGAGTGATCTTGTTTTGTTTCGGTTAATTTCGATTATAAAAGATACCTAAATATATTCCAGTTCGGCTTTGTTTTCTTTTTAGCTTCCTAAAAATTAAAATTAGTTTTCATTCAATATTTTTCGCATCATATTTTTGTTTGTTTCAAGTATAACCTATATCACATTTAGACATTTCATGAAAATATAAAGTTTTATATATATCCGTAAGGGTTTGTTTTTTTTATTTTAATTTTTGTTCTCAGAAAAGTTTTCACTCCCCTCTCATCTTCTTCGCTTTCGCTTTTCGCTCTCAATGTATATATGTAAATTTGGACAGAAAATACATACATATCATGTAATTTTTGCAATCTTCTTCTTCTTTTTTATTGTATCGGATGTATATAAGATTCTTTCTCTTATTGTTTTCCTCTTACTTCTTCCGAGCGGTGATTAATGACTATGTTCACACATCAATATATTTTTTTTCTGTTTGCCTTAGTAGATTTTTTTTCTGTTTTGCTTCCTCTTCTTCAGTTCTCAAAGGGAATAATTTTGGTAAACACGAGTTTCGCTTTTGTCTTCCATTGAAAAAGTAACAAAAATATATACAACAAATCAGCTCATTTTTTGCTTCACTTTCCATTCATCTACTCTTAATAGCATCAAAACAATAATATAGAGATTTTCTTCCACCGCAATGTTCGCGGTTTAATTTTTTTTTTCTTAACTGTGTGTGTGTGTGTTTTCCTCCTAATATTCAAAGCACCATTTTGTTTACACCTTATCATTAGTTTCATGTTTTCTTCTTCTTTTATTTACCACTGTTTAAAAACGATCAACAAAAACAGATAAATTTCACTACTCGTCCCGCCGTCGTCCGTCGGACGAGGCGTTCTTGTTGTGGTGGTGGTTGTTGTTTGATTTGGCAGCGCACGCTTATCGAAACGCAGCCAACATGTCTTCGAACTGTCAAATAAAGTACAAAACTAACGTTCGCGGGGAGGGGGATGCAGCCAATTTGTATCACATAATTTTGATTTTTGCGTATTTTTCGATTTCGAATCACATTCGCGAATTTTTATCATTTTATCCGGTTGCCAATGTACACCCTAGTAGATTGCCAGGGGTGGGAAAAAAATGCCGACCCCTGGCGTTTAGTTGGTTTTCTTTTTTTTTTTCTCGAACACAAACAGTTCCACAATCAGTCCGTCAGTCGTTTCTCTCTACGTTGTTTGGGTGCGGGAGTGTGGAATTTCATGGTTCCAAATCACAATTTTGTATTGCCAATCAGTTTTACGACGAATTTTGATTTGTTTACGAAAAGAAAACGGCTCTTGAAAGAAGCTTCTGTTTGCGCTTGCTTTGTTTGGTATTTTTTTTTGTTTTTCAGGTTATGTACACAGTTTCACTTTTGCAATTCCACAATAATAGCGATAGGACGAATGTAAGTCAAATGAGTGCGTGAGTGTGTGTGTTTTTTTTTCTCGTATGAAACCTTTCCGTTTTTCCCTTTTGACAGCATTTTTGTTATACCGAAAGGTGTTTGAATTTAGTCTTAATTTCTACACAATCTCCTCTAAAAATAGTGACTTGACACGGCTTTGTTTGATTTTCTTTTCTTGATAGTTTACACAAATTTTGATTTCACCTGGACATTGAAAAACAGTTCTGTTTTGTTTAGATAGTTAAGTTTACTCACATTAACAACCATGCGCAAACACGCGTGCGCGTGTGTTTGTGTGAATTTTTTCTTCTTAATTTTTTGTTTCGGGA
Source organism: Aedes japonicus (assembly GCA_034211315.2). Classification (NCBI taxonomy): domain Eukaryota; kingdom Metazoa; phylum Arthropoda; class Insecta; order Diptera; family Culicidae; genus Aedes; species Aedes japonicus. The sequence continues at coordinate 37,932 of JASCZW010006072.1, forward strand.
AATAGGGATGAAAATGGATACTGAATTACGCAAGCTTCGCTCTCCTGCTCGTCTTAACTCTAATAAATCGAATGGGTAATCATAATGATTTCGACAAATTGGCTGTACAGGATAATGGTTTTTGTTTTCTGTTGTTGTTTTTGTTGTTGTTGTTCTAACCTCCATCAGTTTTGTTTTAATTTTCCTTACTCATTTATAAGTTATAAGGCATTTTGCTTAACACGTCTTTTCCTAAGTGTGTGAGTGTGTGTGTTTGTGTGAGTGAGTTTGTCTGTGAGCCTGGCTGTGGACAATCTAGTTTTCCCATTCATCAAATAAATAACTACGCGAAATGAGAGTCCTGTTTTGTTTCAGTGTAATCGAAAGTGTATCATTTTTTTCTGTTTTTTGGTTTGTTCTGGCACATTCATGGTGGTAAATTTGTTCTCTCTACCGAAAAGTCATCTCTACAAGTAGTTTCAAATGAGGGAAAATTTCGATCCTGGAAATGAAATTTATTGTTTCTTTTGTTTTGTTTTGTTTTCGTCACAGGCTTTCACTGCTGTTCCATGAGGCGCACGGGGGGTAAGTAGATTTGTTTGTTTGTTTGTTCTGTGTTGATTTGGGTGAGGAGTAATGCACTATTATAGACTAAACTATGATCCTATCTTGTTTGTTTGATTACTATTTGTTTTGTTCTTATTGTTTCAGGCAGCCATCTTAGATTTGTAAGTTTGTTTATTGTTGTTTTTGTTGTTGTTGTTGTTGTTGACAGATACTCAAGACCGGAGGAAAAATCCATAAAAACACAAACGTTCCGCGCGCGACGCGAATCTACTGTTTGTTTTTTTTACCGCGATGAATGTCAAACTGTCACCGTGGGAAAATATCCTCAACAACAAGAATAATTATCGCTAGTTGCTACACGCACAAAACTATTACAAACCTTCCTCGCACGGGTTGCGAGAAGGTTTCGGAAAACAAAACATTCAACCGTTCAACCGTTCGGAAACGCATTAAAGAAAAACCTGTCTAAATCTGTCTATTTCCTATTTGGGTTGTTCGGAAACGGAATGACTCTTGCCTCTCTGTCTCTCGCTTTCTCTCCCTAAAGCCTCATCCGAGTTCAGCAGGATTCCATCGATCCGATTTTAAGCGACAAATCTCGTCCGATTCTAGTCGACTTGTTTGTTTCTTGTTTGTTGTTATTTTGGGTTTGTTTTGTAAATTTCCAGCAACATGTCTTTGTTTGGTTATGCTTCTGTGTATGTGTTTGTTTGTGTGTGTGTGTTTGTATCTGTATCTATTACTTTTTCACATTTTGCTATTGTAAAAAGAATTGGAATTACATTTTGTTTTCACTGTTGTTTATATTGGTTTGTTTAAATTGAGTTCTTATTGTAAGTAAATTTTTTTTCCACATTTTGTATTTTTTTTTTTGCTTTTCTTTACAACTATTGTTCTGCAATCGAGGGATCCCCCAAGCGCGTTGAGTGCTCGGGGGGTCGCTCGATTAGTCTTTTGTGTGTTTGCTTTACTCTCTGCTGCAGCGTTTGTGATTATTCTATTGTAGGAGTGTGTAATTGTTGATTCTTTTTTTTGTTATTTTTTTTTCTGTTTGTTTGAGGAGGATAGGGTATCGGCGTGTGTCATCGTGTGAGTGAGTGTATTTCCGGGGGATTTTGACAAGGGGGGTTTTGTTGTTTTACTGTAACTTCTTATATAGTTAATAATTATTACTGCCTTAGAAAAGTAACAGATAGATTTAAAAAACTGTGAATGTGTGTGTGTGTGTAATTATGAGTATAAATGTGTTGGTTGTGTCTATTGTGCAAATAGAAAACAATTGGATCGGTTCGGGAGGAACCCGCATCCAAGTATAACCAGGCTATTGTAGTTTTGACAGAAAACTTGTGTTGGTTTGTTAGTGTGAGTGTGGTATCAAATAATGCAGTGTTTGCATCCGGTTTTATTTTCAACTATTGCAGGTGAAAGTTTTAGTTTCAACTATTATTGAGTGGTTGGTTGGTTGGTTGGTAGCAGCAATAATCATCATCATCATTTCAATCTGATTGTTTATGTGAATGTGTGTTGGTGTATGAAGGGTGTGTATGGTCAAGTGTTCATTTTGTGAGAGATATCCATTGCTATTGTTTGTTTGTTTACTATTGATGCATGTGTTTGGTTTTGATAGCTATTGTTGAATTACTATAGCACACCGGAGGAGCGTATTATAGTAACAATCGACTGTCGGCTTAGATTTGTTTATAGGGAGGTTGAAGTTTGTTATTTAGTTATTGTTGTTGTTGTTGTTGTTGTTGTTGTTGTGTGTGTCCAATCCGTTCTTGCGCACGCGTGAGCCACGCGGCGGTGTTCTTCTCGTGATGACATTTGCCCACGCATTGCACGTATTTATATATGTATGTGTTCTATTTATTAATCCAAAATGTGTTCAGTTGGTGGTCCGAAACGTTTGTTTGCAATCCAAATTCTTTTTTCTTTCTTGAATTATCCTGGTGAATGTAACCGATTTAAAAACCGAAAGCCGGGTAAAACGAAATGTTATTGTTGTTGGTAGTAGCAGTTTGTTTGGTGGTATTTCAACGAAAGAGAAACGTTTCAACAAGAGATGTTGCTGTTTTTGTTTGTTTGTTTATTTCATTTTGCTGTTGCTGTTGTTGTGAGTTGCTGTTCTTTCCAGTTGCTGTCGGTAATTCCTGTTTGAATTTTGAAGTAAGTTGAGTGAATCGAAATAAAATGATGGGTTGATGGGAAGCATTGGGGCCGGCTGTGTCTTGTTATGTGGGAAGATTGTCTTTTCGCTGATAATACTGACGTTATTTTCTTTTTGTAGGTAGAGCAGATTTACGATTGATTACGGTTGAAATTTCCTCAAAATCGAAGTTCGGGATTACTAACCTCACTAGTAGATATCCACTGTTGTTCAAATTACATCAGAAGCTGACGTCACGAGGCACATTCGTAAAGAAATATGACACCTGGAGGCGTCACCAGAAAGCAAGCGATGTTTTTGATGATTCCACTGGGTTGCTACTGAGGCACATGTAAAGATCAAAGTAAGCTGATAAAAAAATCCATCGCAACCGCACGTGCCTCAAAACGACAACGTAAAACCTCATACAATATCGATTTGATTATCGAGATTTTCAGTCGTGGGCTGGTTCATCTCCCGTCGTAATCACTCAAATACCGTTTGGGTATTTTCGTAACTTGTCCGGAGGTGAGATTCGAACTCGTGACTTTGGCGTGAGAAGTATGGATGTTAACCACGCCGGGGTCGCCCCCGAGAGCTGGCAGCTGTCAGCACCTTGGTTTGACAGGTTTTGAACCCCTGGCTTAACTCGTCTATTAGGAAATATCCAAACAGAAAGCAACGGTTTGAACATAGTTTTGACAAAATAACGACTCCAGATTATCATGAAGCTATTTAGAAACCATCGGTCAGTTAAAGTTATTACAAAATTGGTAAATTACAACTAACATTATATTTTCAGAGATGGACGAATGGATTTATCATTCTGGATGAATTCAACTACTTAGCAGATTGGAGAAATTTTCAAATGATACTACATTGGATGACCCTCAATTCTACTTTTTTTTTCTGCCACATGCCAAGCGGTACAATCAAGAACAGCTTTAAAACATTGGACATAACAACGATTGTATAAAAGGTAAGACCTGTACTGAACGTTCTAAGTTGATTATTAGAGATGGTAATATGGGATAGTTATGCTTAGAATGACAGCATACAATTCTAAAAATTTGATTCCAACTACCGGTTATTCATTCCTATAGGCTTGTATCCAAAGTTGACTGACCACGCTGACTTTTGCCTTCGCCAAAAAACTCAAACATACTCCTCTTTCACATGCCCTCTCAATACTCAACGCCGATAGAATACATTATCTCGTGGCCCGAAACGTGGTCCACGCTCGAGCAGAATTTAAAAACGTTTGAAGTTTTCAAACGACGTGTGCTTAGGACCATCTTAGGCGGTGTATGTGAAAACGGCGTATGGAGAAGAAGGATGAACAACAAGCTGGCGCATGTTTATTGCGAATCCGCTGTCCAGAAAGTCTCTGAGGCTAGAAGGTACAATGCGTGGGACACATTGTAAGGATGCCAGAAAACAATCCCGCAAAAATGGTGAATGCGACCATGATCTAGGAAGTGTAGGACGCTCGAGAAACTGAAGACATGCAGCCTTGAACCGAGTATCTTGGCGAAACACTTTGGGACAGTTGCGATCCTGAAGGTACATTCAACTAGCACAAATAAGTAAGATAGTTGATAGTTCAACAAGTAAGGATACATTCTTATGGGTTGAAATTGATTACATGGCCTACTTATTATTCAAAGACCAAACTAAGCTTTAGGGTTAAAACCTTGCTTAAAACCTCTCTGCTCTCATTGACAGTTTGCAATCGCCAATATTTTGTTTAAACAAGTTCATTTACTGGTTCAGGCTCAATCGATTCAACTAAAGCGAGTTAAGTTTTCTTTCTCAATATACATCAATGAGCTTAAAAATAAAGTTAACAGGGAAAGAACCGCAACTATCCAATGTTCGGTAAACAGTTACAGATTCTGTCAGCTGTGATCTCTGCTCGAAAAGACAATATAAAGCGGCGAAAATGTTAATCAAATGTTTTCAGTTTCTAGATGGCTTCCTTGAAAATCATGCTCAATCGTTTGTAACTTGTAACCCACGTACATTCAAGTTCAGAAGGAAACTTCGTAACCCAAAATAAGTTACAAGCTACATGAGCGTGGCGAGCTACATTTAAATTTGAAAATAAAACATCCAGCTTATGGTTACTGAGAATCGAGGTCAAGGTTCTCCACTTTTTCCATAATTTGTAAATGTTACTCGAATGTTCGTTGATTTGAAAATTTCGATACTTTCCACAGAATCCATGCGGAAAAATCTTATCACACATCTCAAATAGGCAAACATAATTTAGGAAATCATGAGAAAAACCCATGAACTTAAATGTTTTAAGAGGGCTCAAACCTCACTATTTTTTCTTAGGACAATTTGAGAGTCAAATTAGTAGATCTCACGAAACAACTGAAAAAAAGCCTATCCCCGTTGATCGATTCTATTCAGTGAATAACGCAGCTGCAAATGCGTTTTCCATGGTATTTATAGTTTCATGCATGATCGACGTCTTCCTCGACCAAACTTATGAGTGGAGCCACCGGTTCAAGTGTTTTGCCGTGATGTACCAAAGGGAAGGTCGATGAAGAGAAAAAATAAATGGTCTTTTCGAAGAGGAAGAGTTCACCTATCTGATAGAAATGGAGGCTTACGAAGGTAGCCTTTCAGCCACGAGAATCTCACGCCAGAAGCCATTGTTTACATATGTCTGTTAGGCACTAATGAAAAATCTTTTCGATTTGACTGGTGTTGTTTGACTTAAAAACGATCTAATGTTATCGTTTAACCATCAAATAAGTCAAATGTCGTTTTCTCCCGATCAGACAATTTTTCGGCCAACAGAAATCGTATTCAGCATTTTACAGCTTCTAATTGCTGTCTCGGTTGAGCTTCGATTCAGGTAGAGAGCAAGCGATTTGACGTTTTGTATAGGCCGTTTGACAGAGAATCGATCAAATCTTATCGGTCACCTGTCAAATGACCTAAGCTAAAAGTCAAATCGGTTGCTCCCTACCAGAAACAGCGTACATTCTTGGCGGCCATCGGCGCTCGTAAAATGTTGGTTGGCTTTGGATAAATGGAATTGAAATATCGAAATCAAATTGGCGAAAGATATCCGGTGTTTTGTTGGTTGTTGAATGCAGATGACATTCCTCTACATTCCTCTCCAGTTCAGCTACTTTTTAGTCCCATTAATTCAACAATTAATCATTAGTTAATCTGAGTGGACGCACAGTAGAGCTGTATTTCGGTATAAGCCTCCATTGTTGGCACATTGAAATGAAACACCGAACATATCAATGCTTAGGTTTGAAATCAATAGCTAGAAAACAATGTTTATGTAAACGCATTTCTTAACGGTTAACGTCCCTCCTGCTCGAAAAAGAACATAAGTACTCCAAGCGAAACCATTTTTACTGTCTACAGCTGATTGCTGGGCTTGTTCTAATAAGGTGTTGATGTTGAGAAGCACTGTAAGATTTCCATCAATATGTCAGCAGTTTTCGATTCACTATTAAATTTTTGACAGTTTTTAAATAATAGTGAAAAATGAAGGTGAAATGCGAGTATTACTCACCATCTTAATCCAAACATAAACATCGCTATCAGAATGGCTACATGCAGCATGTTTGAAATTTCATCAGAGAATATACCTCGGTAAACTGCTACAGTAAAATCAAAGTAGGCCGACTGAGGATATTGAAGTATATTGTCATTGAGCAAAGGTTCAATCTGTGATGATCCTTTCATGCTGAAATAGGCTGTTATGACATTGTTTCCAGTAACTTAAAGTCATTGATTACATTTGGCAGATAGACCCTGGCGTAGTAGTTAACATCGATTCCTCTATCGCTAAAGCCACGAGTTCGAATATCACATCTGGACAAGTTACGAAAATACCCAAAAACAGCCCAGGACTAAAAACCTCGATAATCTAGATTGGGCAGATTGGGTCTTTTCAGATTTTTAGCTAGAAGCTTAGCTTTGCCTTTCAATCAAAGGCTGGGGCGTGACAGATCGAAATCTCAATGACGGGTGAAAAAATTGTGGACAAATCTAAACAAAATCGTCAAAAGGTCGAAAGTAACGATTGTAAACAATCACTTATCTGTTTCTAGGGCTATTTACCCATCTCTCAAGTTCAACATCAGTATTTATTTTGAGTTTAAAAATACTCAATTTTAGGTACTTCGTTTCTTCTGTGTATGTATTATTCTCATACCTGCACTAGAAATAACGAATATCTTTATGAGACAGCTTGAGGTCCACTCATGAACCATGTTGATGTTTGTCAAGGAAGTTCCGCAAAAGCACCATTCGTTTAGTGTTTTCTGTCACACAAGTGTGTTCAATTCATTGAGACAAACGCAAGAGTTCGAGTCAGTGTGAACTAAAAGCGCATGTAAAACCTGGGTGACATGTAAACGCAATGATCAGGAATCGGACTAGTGACCAGACGCTCGACAAGAGTGCATACGTCCAAAAGGATGGACCAAAAGCCAGGTGCGCAACATAACCGCGCAGCAAATGCACCTAAAAGCAGGCACCCTACGATCCTGGCAGCGCAATCCTTCATTTTTGCTCAAAGCATCCGGAGCGAGCAGTAAAAATAGGTTTGCTGGACGAAAGTGACGCACTCGTCAAGAAACCTCGTACGTTGAAAAACTGACAATTCCCGTGGACGAGCAGTTGTTCATTGACTCGCTGATCGAGGATATCGCGATATCGAACATGTTCATAAAAAGCATCCAATGGGAAGGATTTCAGCAAAGAAATGGCACTATTACCATCGTTCTTGGTTTGACAATCAACCGGACAAATATGAAGAAATGATGGCAACACTGTTCAGCTTGAAAGTTGGCTACGCATAAAAATATCACCGGACCATACTAGGCTTTCGGCAAAGGCACACACGTTCTGCTACTCTCTCAGTTATTCATTTCTGAGCTGATAGAACATTTCTAAGAATTTCAGTGAATGCTTCTGAAGTTGAAAATGACCTAAGTGATCTTTAAGAGTTCATGAATTTAAAATCAAAACAACTAGGACAACTTTGAATGGTCTAAGCTACTCTGATTCTAAAATAATCTGATTCACATATTCCAAAACTCTCGCATGGAGTGAATGTGACTGGTAGAATGAAGTAGTTTTCCACAGATTTCATCAAGTGAAAGTGAAAAATTGCACCACGTCTTCTGACAAATTCTGAAGGACTTCATTTTTTTACGAAGTAAATTTTCACTCATATAAGATCTAAAAACACCCTTCTCTGGGCTACATGAAGTTGTTTCAAGGTGGGAACTTTTAGCTCACATGGTATATTTTGAAATCGCCCATCTCTTTGACAGCTCTTCATATACACTCCCGTTTCATTTTACTCAATTTTTGAGCTCAATTGTATACTCTTTTGCTCCCGCGAAAATGTTACTCAATTATCGTAAAATATGGATCTACTCAAAAATTGAGCTGTTCCACTTTTAACGAGAATTGAGTAACATTTTCGTGTGCCAAAAAGAGATTGTATACAATTGCACTCACAAATTGAGTAAAATGTAACGGGAGTGTAGCTGCGAAAGGTGAGAGATTTTTACACATATAATGTGAAATCTCAAATCTCCGTGTAGGCCGGCTGAGGATACTGAAGAGACTTGATACTTTGCAATGTTCATTCTGTTATTAACCAGCAGAAAAACGTTGAATGATTTTCACTTGATTGACCTGTAATCAACGATATATTGCAACATTCACTGAACTTGATACACCGCGGACCTCTTTGGTTCCTTCCAAAGAGGGTTCCTGATAAAATTCCACGCGTTCCTTGCGCTTTTCGAAAGGCCGAATTCCTCGTTAGGATCCAGTAAACTGAAAGTGAAAAGTGAATATTTTCCTTGAATTCATGTACATAAGTTATCGGATTATTTGCAGCGGCACGAAATGCTGTAAAATTGCTGCTATTAAGTCGACATGAAGTTTTCATAAGGGCCAATGTCGCAAATGTAAACAATGGCTTATTCCGCAAATTTATCGAGAATGCTAACTTAATCATAGTGAATTACCACGATGATTGTGCAGAAGGCGATAACTCCTTTACAATAGAAGTGGTAGTTTATTTTAGCGAGTTTGCATTTTCAAGAAATTTGCGGAAGAAGCCATTGTTTACGTTTGCGACATTGGCCCTCATGAAAACACCGTGTTGAAGTAATTTATTCCCTATGATCCAAGGCTGCTATAGACTATTAGGCTCTTTGACGTTTAATCACCTCACTCTTTCTGGCACATGCAGAGGAATGATGGTTTGTTTTTCTCCAAAAGATTTTTTTCTTCTTACTTGCGCTTTTGTGATCTAAATGGCACTGTAGTGTGCGTAGGTTCAAGGCCACTAAGCCTAATTGCACGGAAAAAGCTAACCTCACTTTTGACCATGAGAGTATAAGAGATAGCAATAACCATCGTGTTCCCCGTCCATTTTTCTTACACACGAATTTCTGAACACAAGGGCACCAGTATCTGTCAAATCTGAGGTGTGACGTCACTGTGATTTGGACCATAAGCTTGATGCTACTTTACACATTTATTGATAATAGTTCATCAATAAGTTAGAAAATTTACATAGTTTGAAAACGTCAAGTATTTCGGTGTTTATCGACAACTTATTTCAAATGATGTTTCGAATTTTCAGAGACCGCGTTGCTTCTCTACGTTAACTAGTACCCCCATCTTGATAGGCAAATTTTATCCTTTGTGATGGTGGCACTAACTTTAATGGAAGTTCTAATAGTTTTGGGAAATACTCGTTTGAATCTGTGCTTACCTCTTTGTTCACAAAATCAGATACGCCGTTTTGAATAAATTGTAGATGTTTAAAGATTCACTGATTTCAGTTAACTTCTTTTTTTTTATCTTTATTAGAGTGGCTTTCAGCCTCCTGGGCTGGTTCGCCTCTTATTTCAGTTAACTATTTCCAGCGAGTAGTTTTTGAAATCGCTTCCTTATTTCGCTAGACGGAAATCGCGCACCGAAATTAACCCACACTCCCATTTCATTGTACTCAATTTTCGAGTACAATTGTATGCTATCTCTTTTTCTCTCACGGAAATGTAATTCAATTTTCGTAAAAAGTGGATCTACACGGTCAGCCGTTTCAACTCAGTTTTAAGTCGTTTTTGACACACTTTCGTCAAAAGTGAAGTCACTCAAATTTGAGTAAATGTTACTGGCATTGACAAGTCGACAAATCAAAAACATCCATCTGATTTAAGCAGGGAGCTGGCGAGAAGTCATTTTACTTTAGCCAACATCTCTAACATCCAAACGTCAAAAGATTCATTGTTTGTAAACAATACTGGGGCTCGTACCCGTAGAAACAAACGTCAGATGGGCCTTATTCAAATAAGGCCCGCGATATGTTGCATACTGTCAAGCGTTAGTAACAAGGATAGGGTTGCCAGGCCCCTGGATTTAAGTCAGTAACATTTACTCAAATTTGAGTGACTCCACTTTTGACGAAAGTGAGTCAAAAACGACCCAAAACTGAGTTGATTCGGCTGGCTGTGTACTCAATTTTATGAGTGGATCCACTTTTTTACGACAATCGAGTAACATTTCTGTGAGAAAAAAACAGTTTGTATACAATTTTACTCAAAAGTTGAGTACAATGAAATGGGAGTGCAATTTTTGATGCCCACTTTCGCTTTGACTTTTATTGATTTACAAAATTTCATTCACATCCAGGGGTAAATTCCACAAAACTTCAATTGAGTACAATTTTCCAGGTACGAAGGTACACTTGATCATTTCTCTTACCTTAAAAAAAGTCAGTATTATTGTCATCGGTTTGTTGACAGCGGCACGGCGAATCTCTCATTCCCCCCTGCAAAAAAACAACAGCGACTCCCAATGCTTCCTTTGGTGTTGTAGAAACTATTGCAAAGAAAGGGGTTAGTAGTAATTTTTCTTCTTCTTCTTTTTCTCGATCTTCTTCTCATTCCGAGATGCTGCTGGTGGATAGAGTCGCTCTGTGGCGTTTTGATATGTCGCATTGTTGTTTTTTTCTTCTTCTTCTTTTCTAAGTTGGTCCATTTAACATAGCAAAAAAAATGATTAATTTCTTCTGTTCCGAATTGCGCGGCACCGTTCTGGTTCTCTTTCCTAGTAGTTAAAGGTTAAAAAAAAAGATCATTGCACTAGCTTTGCCATTTTGGTAGACTGGTCCAGTTTACGAACTGGCTCGAATTAAAACAAAAAAAAAAAACAAATTCATTTTGATTTTTAGCTTTTTCTTTCTCCCTCTGTCGACTATATATTGGGATAGGATAGTAAAAGTGGGTGTGGTAAGAAAAAAAGGATAGGAAAATCGTCCAATCGTTTCTCGATTTAGGTTAGGAATTATCTTCTGCGTTGTCCATTGCTCAAAGAACCGAACCTGGCATTATTTTTTTTTTCTGCGGTTGTTGTTGTTGTTGTTGTTGTTGCTGTTAATCAATCTTTTATCTCTCCAATATAAGTGATTTTTAGGCTCATTTAAGGTCTCTCGAAACACGTACCCAGGTGGTGTCTTTGACTTGTGACTTCTGACATGCGTGTCTTTTTAATTTTTTTTATTTGGATGAGTTTGCTTCAGCTTCTTCTTGTTTACTCTGTGTTTTTGTTTTTGTTTTGGTTTTACCTATACGAAAACTGCTCTAGATAAGATTTTTTTTTTTTTTACAATTTCACTTCTTTTCAATAAGATCGTCCCGTTTTTTTCTCTCTCTCTCTCTTAACTCGCTTAGGGTTTCCGCTTATTTGTTTTTCTCGTGTTGGTTTTTGTAAATATAGAATTAAATAATTTTCCCTATATATTTTAATTTATTTTTACTTTTTTCTCCATTCAAGGTTTCCGGGTTTATTTTCTTCCGCGTCGTCACTTGTTTTCCTCGTTTTGTTTCTTTTGTTTTTTCTTCTTCTTTTCTTTAATATAAATAACAAATATGTTACGGTTTATATCGTTCTAATTGCACTTTTTTTTATTTTTACTTTTTAATATTAAATTACTCCTTTCATTCCAGTTTTGCTTTTTTTTCTTTTTCCTAACAAAAACAAATCGGTATCTCCCTTCGGTTCGTTTTTCTGTTTGTTTCCATTGTTTGTTTGTTTTCTTGACAACACAAGAAATATAGTTCTCAGTAGAAATGAAATCATTCGGATGGTTAGAAACGTTGAAAGTTGAAAATTAAAGTAAATACGCTTGCTTTTATGCTTGTATGTGTGTGTGTGTGATTGTGTGTTAAAAAAACCAAAAGATCTGGTTTAAACTGATCAAAACGTCAACTCTGCGGATTGTTTTTATTTTTCTATTGCCTCTGTGGGTGTGAGTGTGGGTGTTACTCTAGAACCGAAAGTCTCTTTTTTGGTTGATTTGTTTTTTTTCTTCTTCTTCCTCGATACTCGTTCCTGACCAAAAGGGTTAGCATCTTTTGATTCCTGGAGATTTTGCTACGTTCTAAAATTACCTTTCTCTAAACATGACTTTTTTTTTTTTGTTATTTTTGTTGTTTTTTGTTTCGCTATCGCATCGTGAAATGGTTCTTTCGCGCGTATTTAGCGGTTGTTGTTCTTGTTTTAGAGAAAAATATACATCAAAATTTTGGATTATCAATCACAGATAGTGTATAAATATACTTTTCAATAATTAATTATAATATTTTCATGTATAATTTTACCTTCATATAAAATGTTCTCCATGTTTTAAATTTTTAACTTGTGTTTTTTTCTGTCTTTCATCTCTGTGTTTTTCCTAAGATTTTTTTTTTCTTTAAATTTATGCCTTAATCGCTGAAGTGGTACGAAATTTAAAACGGCATTTTTTTGTTTGATTTAGTAATGAAACAGAAACTAGTCTTTTGTTTTGTTTTGATTCTATTTTTTTTCTGTTGTTGCTGTTGTTGTTATCATTTGCACGATGACGTTGTGGGGAACAGGGAAACGAAAAATCAACGCAAGAGTGTGTTAGTGATGCAAACTTTAAAGTAAGAACTTGTTTTCTTGTTGTTGCTTTTGTTTAGTTGTTGTTTAATAAGTGATTTTTTCTGCTTTTGAGGTATACGTGACGTGAAGACACACACATATATAATATATTTCTTTTTCTGCTGTTGTTGTTTTTCATTTTGTTAGTTACTAAATTTTCCCGTCTCCACTTTCGGAGAAGCGAAAGTAGGATTCGTGAAAATTGGTTTTAAGGGGGGCAGGGTTAGGCGGGGAGGCTTTGTTACTTTTCTGTTTTTCTTTTAATTTCTTTGTGTGCTCGCTTTCCGCGCGATTTTTGCTGATAGTTATAATAGGAGTGGTGCCGCCCTTGCTGCGTTTATGTTTTTCTTCTGATAATTTATGAGATGCGAAACATTTAAATTTTCCATATTTTACTCACACGCTTCTTCTTTAGAGATAGGAATTTCATCCGTTCACGAGTTTTTTGGTTTTTTTTTCTTAGTTAAAACACCGAGCTTACGAGTTTGATATTTTTGATTTCCCTTAAATTTTGATATTATTTTTTTTCACGATAGTACACAAATATTTTTTGGTGGATGATTTTCATTTTGGTTTTGTTTAAAGATAAAAACGTCGAAACATAGAGTTAGTTTACAAGTGTTGTGTGCTGAATCACGCCACTTTGTTTTAAAAATGCTTTTATTTTCGTCCTCGACTCTTGGTTTGATTTGCGTTTATACCTTCTCAAAGATAAACATAAATATATTCTTACGACTTTGTTTCCTTACTTGTTTGTTTTTGATATATCTGGATAGAATTTTGAACACCAAATATGACTTTTTTTTTCATAGATCAATACACTTTTCTTTTTTTTAGTTATGTATTAAGTTTAAATTTTGATTTTTTTACGTTAGCCACGACATTGATTTCTTGTTTTGGTTTGTTTACAAAATGTGCAAAATTGTTTTTTTTTTCGTTTTTCTCAAAGTTAATTTTTGACGTCCGAACTTGTGTGATTTTTCCATTTCTAACCTCGAAAAGTCGTTTCCGATGAAATTGTTTCAAACTCAGGAGTGGTGATGGGGCTGAATAAGGGTGACGACAACGACGACGACGACGCAGGCCAAGTTAATGAAATTATGAGGGTGGAAATTATTTTTTTTCCCCCGCTTACCACCGCCGTCATCATCGTTCGTCATCATCATCATCATCATAAATGGGAAACCGGGAGTGAAAGAGTGTATCGAGGGTTTGGATAATTGCGTGTTTGATCGATTCTTTTTTTTTACGAGCGCATTTCCCCTTTTGGTGGCAGGCACATACAAACACACCCGCCTACGCCTTAATTCGCAGTCATTATGGAGATCAGTGTTTGTGGTGTGTGTGTGTGTTTGTGTGAGTAACGACCGTGAGTGGCGATTGTTTTAATTGAGTTGCGGGTAAATGGTCCTGCGGGGTGCTTTCTGTCACTTCCGCTCTTGGCGTGCCACCGCGTGAATTGTCGTGAAATGAAGGTTTACTTTTTTTTTTTCCACCGATGAGTGAGCGGATCGAAAGGGGTTATGAAGTGCAGTGCAATCACGGGAAATGTTGGAATTCATTGATTTTTTAAGGCAACTATGCGAAGAGCCATCGAAAGCATTACTGTCATTGGAATATTGTTTGTAAAGCCTTACAGAGCTGCTGGCTGTCTCGGCAACAGAACCTTCGCAATTTTAAGATTGACATAATCTCCTTTCGTTACGTTCGGAGTCAAGTTTCCTCACAACCATGGGTCACACAAACTTGAGTTAGTCACTTCTGACCTTAACTGCTGATTGTGGTTGGATTCTAAGTTGTTGATTTACGGTCAATCGCAAAATTGAGCGTACATTCAAGAGAGGACCGAGTGAAGAGACATTTCTAGGTTAATTTGTTTTCATATCAATATGCGATTCAATTCGCTTTTTGTTGTTCTTATCATCAGTGAAAACATAATTTTTCAAAAGTATTTGAACAATTTGTAGTTTTCAAAAGTTATGAAAATGTGTCATTTGAAAATCTAGGTGGTTTTCGTTGACAGTGTTGACAGTGTCAACAATCTCTAGCCCTAGCGCTGTGTAACCATTCCTTAATTTATTTTAATTTTCAGTTAATCTTGACAGATGGAAAATAATCGATTAAGTTTGCTACCCGAGAAGGCAACTCCATTTTGACAGACCCCTTATCGAAAGTTTGTTGATCAATAATAAAGGAATTTTAATCGATTAATCGATTATTTTCCATCTGTCAAGTTTAAGTAAAATTGAAAATAATTCGCGAATTGGTACACAGCCTAAGTTTGAATCTCAAAAAGATTTCGTTTCTCCAGAATGTCGGCTAAAACTGAATATTTGCGAATTAATTTTAATTTTACCTAATCCTGACAGATGGAAAAAAATCGATTAATCAGTTGAAATCCCTTTTTCTATCGATCAACAATCTTTCGATCAGGTGTCTGTCAAATTGAGTTGCCGTCTGTCGGAAATAAGTCAGCTCGAGCAGCAGACTCAATCGATTATTTTTCATCTGTCAAGTTAAAGTGTAAATTAAAATTTCTTCGTGAATTGGTACACAGCCTAAGCCTCTGTTTCCTCAAGTGATAAGTCTCTGTTGCCGTGTCTTCGCGGGAAATAGTAGCTATCGTCAGGAGAAACATCCTTTCGTGCAGAAGATTATCGACAAGTGGAAGTATGAAAGGTAGCTCGAAAAACTGTGACGGTAAACAACAGAAACGGATCCTGACAGCTGGTGATGAACGGGTAATCCTGAGAAGAATACGGCATAATCCTAAAACAAGTATTCCGAAATTGGATTTTTAGGCTGCTGATGACATCGGAAGGTCTGTTAGTGTGGACGCTGTCGATTGTGTGACACAATCTGAGAGGACAAGTTGCCCGGAAGAAGCCACTCCTCTCCAAAGCAAATGTGAAAAAGCGACTAGCCTTTACCAGAGAGTATAATGCTAAACCTAAAGATTTCTGGAACAAAGTTCTTTTCAGCGATGAGACGAAAATTAATCGCTAAGCATTAGAGCCCTATGGTCAGCTATGGAGGAGGGCGTGTGATGCTGTGGGGTTCGATGGCAGCTAAAGGGTGGAACGGTCAAAACTTGGTTGACTCAAATATGACGTAGTTTTTCTAATAGTGCATTTAAAAAACTTGAACACCCCTCATTTTGTAGGTGTATAAGTACCGAAGGTTGACTTTATTTTGTTTTTGCTATTTTATTTTCAGTTGTCAAAATGGCGTCGAAGGAAGCAGAGCACCGTATCCAAATTTTGCACGCGCGCAAGCAAAATCTAAAGTATTCCCACGCTGACTTGGCAGAATCACTTAATATTACCAAATCAACCGTGACGAATGTTACAAAAGTGTTCGGAGAACGTCTGATGACTGCCAGGAAGCCGGGATCAGGAGGAAACAGAAACCCGAAAGCCACAGTGACCAGAAGAACAGTGGTCAGCATTTTGAAATGCAATCCCAACCTTTCCATCAGAGATATCGGAAACAAATTGGGAAAGTCCCAGACAACAGTGCGAAGAGCAAAGAAACGAGCAGGATTGTCAACTTATAAGGTTACAGTGAAACGAAATCGAGATCATAACCAAGTTGACCAAGTTTGAATGCATCGTAATGGACGATGAAACGTACGTCAAGGCAGATTTCAAGCAGCTCCTAGGCCAAGAGTTTTATACTGCAACCGAAAAAGGAAAGGTTCAAGATAAGTTTAAGCAGAAAACAATGTCAAAGTTCCCGAAAAAATACTTGGTTTTGCAGGCGATTTGCACGAGAGTTTCGTGACAGTTGGCACTGTCAACCCAGATATTGGTGTTAAGGAATGCTTGCAAAAACGCTTGTTGCCTTTCTTGAAGAAACGCAGTTGTTCCGTGTTTTGACCAGACCTTGCTTCTTGCTACTACGAAAAATTGGCTCAAGAATGGTACACCGCCAATAGTGTGCAAATCATACCCAAGGGGAAAATCCCTCCAAACTCGCCGGAACTGCGCTCATTTAAAAATTATGGTGCAATCGTAAAGAGAAACCTCAAGAAAACTCAAAAAACAGTTGGCAGTGAAAAACAATTCAAGGCAAATTGGTGTTCAGCACCGACTTGTTTGAAAAATTTCATCTACGAACCATAACGAACCAACAAATCACCTTTGACTTCGTGCTGTAATGCAATTGAAAATCTTCAAACGGAAATAAAGAAGATTTCTTCCAAACCTGCATTGACATTGCAATCTGCAGCAATCAACCAAAGGCCATCTGTTAGTGAATCGATACATGCCAATAACCGGCCTCGTGGAACGGACCTAGCGGCACGAAAACCTCCTGAGTGTCAATCCAAATCTCGAAGCAGATTAGCCAAAACGTTGTTTCTGTAAGCTAATTCAGGAACTGACGATGATCCTGAGGTGGTAAAACTGGTGGGAAAAGGTACAGACACCAGCAACATGTCCTTCGTTTCGTTCAAAATTGGTCTCGATCCAGCTTTGAAGAGCTGGTCAGAGGGTATAATGTTGCGGCAGTTCGAGGACTACAGCTCGCAAAAATTTCGGAGACTCTCAGTTGCGCACCCAAGTCCATCACCAATTGCACTCGCCGTAGCAACGCATTGATTGGAAATCATGTGAAACTCACCACCAGCTGTTGCTGTATATATCCAGGAAGCATTGCCAACAGCACTTTTGGAGTCACTGAGCCACCTAACCAAGTCGCGCTTGCTATTAGTTCCTGCCTACGTAGTCGTCCTGGCCCTTCGGTTGTGGCTGGTGATGGGATCTCCCGACAATCTATATACTTGCCTGAGTATGCACGTCAAAGTATCATCCATCTGCCTGATTTCTTCGATACGTAACCATAACTCTTCAACTTGGCTTCACACAGTTTCTGGATGTATCGACATCAGCTCTATAGATGACTTTGACATCAATTCTCCGCTTCCTGAATTCCATCCCGCTTCCTGTATTGGCACTAACTCGCTCAGACATCGCTCATCTGGTCATCAAAGCACGCAGACAACGGAATACACGTCACCAAGCATGATGGAAGCCCCCTAAGCCACCCGTCACAGTCGAGCAAAGCTGGTCGTCAGCCGATTGTGCCAGCCATCCAAGCCATTCCGTTCCTATGTTCGGAGCTGGTGAGGGGTCTTCCAATTTGCTAACCCAGGCAAGTACGACGAATCATCCAATTCTTCATTTCAGGAATCCAGCATAGATGCTCGGTCGCCTAGCACATACTCATCGGATGGTCAAACTTACCAACCTACTTTAAAGGCAATTCCGTTCACTGCCTCAGAGCACTCTACTGTGCACTTGTACGACCGGTTCTTGAACATGCTGCGATGATTTGGACTCCGTATCAATTGTCATGTGACCTCAGAATTGAACGATTCCTACGCATTGCACTCAGAAGCCTAATCCTAAAGACCTCCCTCCGTATCCCGAACGAAGCCGGCTGCTAGGACTCGGCTCGCTGCACCGTTGCCGAAACATTCAACAAGCTACCCTTATCGGAAAGATAGTGTCTGTCTTGCATTGTCTTTCGAGTGAAAGGACAGCTTAGATCGTCATCTCTGCTGCTGACCAGATTCCATCGGACTTCTTACGGTTTTAATGAGCCACTGGTATCTTCACTTATATTTGGGTAAACTGATCTTAGCGTGTAGGTACACAATCACTTGTCAAACTTTGGCCCCAATTGTAAACATCTGAAAGTGCGTTTGGTGCGTTCACAAGTGTCGAAAAAAAAGGTGAAATTCGTACTCTTCAAGTGAAATTATTCGTGTTGCCTTCGAGTTTTCGGAAATTCGATGGAAATTAAAAGTGGTCATGAATTCTAATTGTGATTTTACAAGTTAAATTTCTATTCGAAATTGTTTTTTACCTATGATTTTGAGTGTGTTTGTGCGCGATTAATCAAGTACTAATTGTATTCGCACTGTTTGTTCCGAAAAAGACAAGTTGAGAAAGTATTTGCCGGATAGCAGGCGCTACTCATGTAGAGACAATCATTCATCGTTAAGATCATAGGGGACAGCTTGCCATACCAAATGAAGACCGAGTATCAGCAACAATATCCGGTGAGACCTATCTGATTGTAACTAAATTCTAACGATACTGCTGAATACGTGCCATGCTCAAACCATAATATACCTTGATGATGGAATTGCATGCACAATACCAATTTCCATTTGATGCTTGTTGTAAGTGAAAATGACCTCGGAATGGACGTGCGTAACCAGGCATTCTAAAATGGCTGAGCACTTTTAGAAGTTACTTCAGAATATTTCGCGCTCGTAAATCGACCATTGACCATTCTGGACGTCCTCCCGAAAATTGGATCGAATAAATCAGTTGCTAATTTGAACCTAAATTCTCATGAGAATTAAAGCGACAAATACGATTGTGGCTATATCAAGTATCCAAAAGCTTATTGGACACATCCGGGCATGTTCCGGTCATCGCAGGGAAAGTGACTAGTTTTGGAGTAGAATTAAAACCTATCAAACGACTTTCTTTAAAACATAGAAATTGAGCACGCTGAACTAAATGTATCCAATCCTTTGGTGGTTTAATGTAATTCTCCTTTGCGGTTGGGTCTGTTTTCGACCATTCTAAAACTGTGGATATAAGCAACAAGCAACAGATTCGTAGCACTGGTGAAAACCTTGCTACACGGAGAAAAAATCCGTGCCCGGATCCGTGAACTGCAGTTCATGAATTCGAGAGCAAGCAAAAATACACCGTGAACACAATCACGTAATCATGAACCATGAATTCATAATCATGAATTTTTACGGGAAAAATCCTGAAAACGTGAACTAGTTTACGGTTCATATTTGGGAACGCTTTTTTTTTCTGTGTATGTTATTCTCTACTTGATCAGTGAAGGCCCAGCTATATTGGGAAGTGCAACGGCGAGTTGCGGCAGCTTTTGACAGTTATTTTATGTCAAAAGCTGCCGCAACGCGCCGTTGCGCTCCCCATTGTAGCTAGGCCTTGAGGATCAAGATGGACATACACTGAAAAAATATTTCACCTAGCTGCTACTGAAAACACAAGCACATATTTTCCAATACAAAAATAAGTGGCTTTTGAATGAAAATCACATAGAAAAATAAATTCTACTTGACTAATCATAAGACGTACTCGATTTTGCAAAGCATTTTCCACTTGCTGAATCACATGAAAGTTAAGTGCATTTCTAGTGGGTATTTTTCAGGACTTTCGGGACAACCCGGAGTTAATTATTTACATACTCAGTTTGACATGAATTGTCTTCGTTATCAAATGCACTTAAATTGAAATGCTAGATTTGGCATGAATTCCAGAGGGAAATTTCACGTAAATTTAAGCCAAATAGCACCTAAATTAGGCCTGTTGTATGAAAGATTGCAAACAATTTCGTTGTTCACGCTTGCTTTGGCATGCAATTGAACGAGGGCCAATTTTATGCCTCTATTCGCAGTCATATGTTTCTTTTGTGTACGTGAGGACCAAACGTACACAGCTTAAAAGAAAGATTTAGTTGTCTGCGTTTTCTTATGTACGTAAAGGGAATGCTGTATTTGCCAGAATTTCAGATATTTCATGTAAATTAAAGCTGGATAATCAAATCAAATCAGGCCTGTTGTATGGAAGATTGCAAACAATTTCGTTGTTTAAATTCATTTGTTTTCTCTTGAAGATCTTTTAAAAAAGATTTTTCGAAAATACAAAACACTCCCTTTTTTATGAAAATACCAAAATGTTTATGTGCAAATTTAACTATAAAGATATCCTATGGAATTTAAGACTGAATTGAATTTAAGTACACAGATAAAAAGAAACATTGAATTTTCACATAAATGGAATGCTAGATTTGGCAGGAAAAAAATGAGATATTTCATGTAAATTCAAGCCAGATAACACTTGAATCTAGCCTGTTGTATGCAAAATTGCAATCAATGTTGTATGGCGCATGAAAGATTGCAAACGATTTCGTTGATTACGCCTTGGATTTAAACGAAGGGAAATGTTAAGCGCTAGTTAAAATTAATTATTTTTTTCTGTGTATGTGGCCTCTGCATAAATAAATTAATAATAGAAAATTTACTGCGTCATCAGGAGAGCGTTTTGCAAAGAGTATTTAGTTGTTCGAGAATCAGCGAACAAACCACCATTCATTAAATGCATTTGGTTCCAACTATTACTTTTTCACTACGGCATTAATTTCTTCTCGCTGACCTGATGCTTAATACTTTTCAATCAATATGTATGAAATCGTTCTGAAAGCAGCAGCAGTTTTTTATCGTGATGAAATAATTTTGTCCACTCAGGTATATCAACCGGTTTTTTTTATTTGAAAAGAATTAAAATCGACAGCCTTCCAAAATGTGACCGGCACATGCAAGCGTCCTTTAGAACAAAAGAAAAAGTTGTAAAAGGTGGATTCATAAATTCTATCACACACTTTTCGTCGAACTTGGCATGTTTCAGTTTTACAATAGTATCACTTTCTCTTTTTTTTAAAAACACTATTTAAAAAAAACTTTTTTGAGCGTATTAGTTGAACAATTGTGATTGGGGAACTAGGAAAATTTAAAATTTACACTTCATTTGATCACTTTTTAAAATAAAAAATAAAACATTGAAACACTTTTTTCAATTTTTCTATAAATTCCACTACGAGCTTATCTTTTGACAGACAGGCCTATAAGTCGAGCACTCGACACTGAAGAAGTCTGTAAGTAGCAGACGAAATAGGCCTATCTGTCAAAAAATAAGCTCGTAGTGGAATTTAAAGAAAATTTGAAAAAAGTGTTTCAATGTTTTATTTTTTATTTTAAAAAGTAATCATAGAAGTGTTAGTTTTAAATTTTCCTAGTTTCCCAATTACAATAGTATACTATCATATTTTTTCTTACGGAAATGTTACTCAATTTTTGTTAAAAGTGGATTCACTCATAAAATTGAGTAGATCTACACTGCCAGCCATTTGAACTCAGTTTTGAGTCGTTTTTGACTCACTTTCGTCAAAAGTAGAGTCACTCAAATTTGAGTAAATGTAACTGGGATTGACAAGTCGACAAATCGAAAACATCCATCCGATTTGAGTCGATTTTTTTTTATTTGTCGACTTGTCAATACCAGTTCAATTTACTCAAATTTGAGTTATTCCACTTTTTGACGGAAGTGAGTCAAAAAAGACTCAAAACTGAGTTCAAATGGCTGGCCGTGTACTACGAAAATTGAGTAACATTTCCGTGGGAGAAAAAGAGAAGTATACAATTGTACTCAAAAATTGAGTAAAATGAAACGGATGTATATATCAAAGACGATTAACGTCTCGTGTAATATTCATAACTTCTAGGTGTGTAGCATCTGCGCTGAGATGTTGGCTCACTTTGTTTGCTGCTGGTTGATGAATGACAGCCATTGAGCGAGCTAATGGATGATTGGCTCACACGCTCGTTTGTAATTACTCAAAACTGAGTAGAAAACGACTCAGTTTCATTAAAAGTGGAACTACCCTAATTAGAGTAGCTAAAAATCAACTCATTTCTGATTAACTTAAGGTCATTTATCAAAATTTGAGTAAACATTACTCAGTTTCTAATTTTATTTTAATGAATAAAATTGTTGATTGTTTACGACAACTGTCCAGTTGAAACGGAAGTTTCGAAAAACTTTAAAGTTGTAATTCTATTAACTGAACTACAATCTATTCATGGATTGAATTTGGCACTTCGACTTAAAAATTTGTTGATTACAACTTACAGTCGTCCCATCTTGAAAACTTTTGATCATCTGACTTGGATTCAACCACGTTTTTCGCTTTTGACAGCTTCATTATAATTACTCTATTTTTAAAGCACTGCGCTTTTACAATCAGAGTAGCATTTACTCAGTTTCCTTACACTCTCGCGCCACTTTACTCAATTTTTGAGTACTACTGTATGCTATCTCTTTTTCTCTCACGGAAATGTTACTCAATTTTCGTTAAAAAGTGGATCAACTCAATTTTTGAGAGAAAAAGAGATAGCATACAATTGTACTGAAAAATTGAGTAAAGTGACGCGAGAGTGTATATCAAGTTACTCAGTTTTTGACTTTTAGCATGAAAAATCGAAACTGAGTGAAAGTTACTTTATTTAGAGTAGATCTGAACGTGCGTGGTTTACAAACATACACTCCCGCGCTTATCAATTTTACATTTATGCCTCTCACGGAAATGTTACTCAATTTTCGTTGAAGATAGTCAATCATTTTGAATTAGTACTTTCGAAAAATTGAGTAGCTAAATTGTGTAAATGCGATGTCGAGAATGTACATCGCTCATTCGTAGGAAGAGTAGCTTACAATTTCTTCAAATCGAAAAACAACCAGGAAGCTTCAATTATTTTTACAACCCGAGTTAAACACACATTGCAGCACATATTCCACTAAAAATGCGTGCATTTTTTAATGCTTTTCACTGCTCGGTCTTTGTGCACGAATTTCAATTCTGTTCTTGGAAGTACATTAATGTATTTTCCCAAAGAATCCGGTTTCAATAACGTGTAATTTTCATATATTAACTGAACATTTCAATGCCCGCCTCAACTATTTTTAGAGAAACATCCGAAAATAACTGACATTAACTTTAACGAACCTGATCCGTTTCGGATCTGATTGTCTGAATTCTGAAAATAAGGAAAGCTATTTTGTTGTAATGACCTTCTACCGAGAAATCCTTCAACAGACGTCACCGAATTTCCCGACCACTGCACGAAAAAAAGCCCACGCCTACTCACCCACAAATCGAACCCGCGACTATCTCTCCGCCCGTCATCATCATCGTCATCATCATCGTCATCATCAGTAATCGGTTCAAAGGAGCAGTCAGTTCCCGTTTGCTAACCGGGGTTCCGACAAAATGACAAATGCAGATTAATTAATCCGGTTCGTATTTTTTTCTGTTCGCATTTTTCCCCCCATACCTGACTGGTACGGGGAATAATTTTTATGGCACTACTGTTGTGCGTGTGCCTGAGCGGGTGTGCGTGCACCGGCCACCGTTTGATGGCAGTCATTTAGCCCTGATGGATCCCCAATGCGCTTCAATTTGTTGATTGGCAAATCAAAAATCAATTGTGTCAACCGCCGCGGCGAGTGGCCCGATCTGTTGGGGACACGCAATTGTTCCAAACCCTCACTCCTCTTTTCAGCCTTTGGCTTTTTTTTTCCGATTTCTCCATCAACTTAAAAATGGGAAAATGCCTAAAATATTACGTTAGTCGGATTCGCCGAAATTTAAACCCCTATCGTATCTGCTTCGGTAGTTGCCTATGTGTAAAATGATACAAAATCTTCCGTGCTTTCCTGTCTCAAAAATAATCATCATCACACGCTTCCGTCCGCGGTTTCGTATTATAAAAATCAGACTTCCTGTATTCGACACCGTTTCCGTTTCTTCTACTACTATTTTCATGTGTTGTTGTTGTTGTTGTTCTTGCTTCTGTCTATCCTTTGTTCAGGGAGGGAGGGATGGAGCAGTCCGAAAGATGCGATTTTCTCTCATTTTGTTTCGTTTTTTTTTTTTCCATTCTGTGTGTATTGGTGAAAGGGAGGAATTTTACAAGAGCCTATTTGTCGATTGTCAAAAAACTTGCGTCTTCTTCTTCTTCATCATCTTAATATTTAAAAATTTCCATTTTTGCTAGTTTTCGCGATTTTCCTTCTTCACTAAATCATCATCATCATCATCATCATCTCTTGATTCGCTATTTTGATTCTCCGTTTTCTGGGTTGCTTTGTTGCCCTTTTGTTTGCGTTCACGCACACACACGCACGCCGCCCGCGTTTCGAGTGCGTGCGTGAGTGCGTGAGTGGATAAAAACCTGTCTCAACACTTGCCCAATAAATTGCAATCGTCTCCTTCTCGGACTATACCTTTGTTACCACTTATTCACTTTAACTACAATAATAATATTTGAACTACATCTCTGCTGTTTTTCTCATCTGTTTTTGTTTGTTTGTTTGTTTTGATTTTCTAACCTAGAAATGTGTGGGAGCGCCACAGCAGCAGCGCCTCTGGCGGCAGTCACTTCTATGATGAACTACCATCATCGGTTGGCAGCTTGGTAACGAGCCGTTGCGAGAGCAGGTGGTGATGATGGTGCTGCTGCTGCTCGCTAACGGATGGTGATAGTTCGTCCTTACCGCCGTTGTGTTGATCTTCCATCGACGTCCGAATTTGAGAATGCGCCGCGGACATCGATGTGAGGTCCTCACGTAACTTGATGAGGTTCTCCACTGCCAGGTTACCCTTGGCTAGCAGTTCTGCCCTGTCGAACTCGCTGGAGGTATTGAGATGTCGCTGCTGCTGCTGCTGCTGCTGGAGGTGATGGTCGTTGAAGCTGACGGAACCGAGCTTGCTACCGGTCGACGAGGTGGACGACGCACTGGGACTGGCACGTTCCCGTTTGATTATTTCCGGTAGGAAGTGAAGCGGGCTGGTGGCACTGCGCTTGCTGCTAACCTTGGCAAGAAGGGCTGCTGAGGGGTCTTCCGATCCCGAGGACTGTCCCGAAGACGATCGGAGGCTGTTGTTCTTCATCAATTGATCGAACAACGCCCCGTGGTGCATCTCTCCTGGCTTCTTGTCCAAACTGTGCCGAATGATATCATCCAACAGCGACCCGTTCGTACTCGTGCCATCGTATATACTTTCGGCAAGCTCGCGAGCTGTCTTCGGACCTCCCCCACTGCCGCCACTATTATTACTCACCGAGCCGGACAATTTGCCTCCCTGCTGTTGCTGCTGCTGCTCTTGCTGAAACCTCTGAATAATCGGTGATGTGAAAATGTTTTCACCTGAACTGCCACTTGATCCACCGGCTCCTCCCGTCGCTCCCGATTGTCGACCGAAATCCATCGGCAGCCCGGAGAACCCTGCTGCCGGATGTGGCCACAGGAAAGGTGATGCGTAAGGTAGCTGGGAAGCCATCGCCGGATCGAACATCGGCATCTTCAATCCACCGTTCGGTGACGCTCCCGGAAATTGATTCTTCATTTGTTGCGTCTTTGCACTTGACCCCATTCCCATGTTCTTGCTTTTGTCCATGCTCCTCATGCTACTGGTGCTCCCCAAATCGGACTTCAATCCATCCAAGCCGGGTTGCGGTTTTGGTTCTCGCTTTCGGGGCCTCATCAAATGCCGTTCTTTAACCTTGTATTCCAGAGTGGAATGTGGAACACCGTAGTAGCTGCCTGCCCGATGCACCGACATTTCGCCACGCTGCACCGCTTTGACTGCTTCCACCAGACTGTCCCGGTCGTAGTTCCTATACTTGCCTCGCTTTGGTCTTGTTCCTTTGCCACCGGTGCCTGTGTTGGCCAGCTGCTGAGCAGTCATCTGAGTGATGTTGGGATTGGTGCCGAAGCGGGAAATGTCCGTACCTCCCAGATTTTTGATGACCGAAATGGTTGGCCGTTTGTACTGCTGCTCCATCGATTCCATCTGCTGTTTCAGCAGATCAGACTGGTGATGTTGTTGAAAATTTTTGCTAATACTCCGGGCTATTACGTCATTGATGGATAGCATCGACTTTCCGCCGAGTAGGCTGGGTGGCGATTGGGAATTACTTCTAGGCCGGAAGCCGCCCATTGGTGGCGATATCACGGACATGTGGTTTGGTGCTTGGGCAGAGGTCGGCTGCTGGGGACTAGCTATGTGTACTGGTCTTGGAGTGGAGCTGTTGGTGCTGGGACCAGGTCCGACGACCAAGCTGCTGAGATCACGTACCGAGCTGGCATTGTTGATCGGCGGCGAGGGGGTGGAGAGGTTGTGATGGTCTCCGTTTTTACTAGCTGCTAGCAAGGCTGCAGCGGCGGCAGTGGTCGGTAGTGGAGCCTGACCGGGAACTGGCTTGTAGGACGGAATTTTCAGTATAACCTGCGAATCGTCACTCCCGCCATCGTTCAGGTCCATGGAGGAGGTGGTTGTCTCCGGTGTACCGGACGCCGTTCGGGACTTGCTCTGTTGATGCTGTTGGAGGTACGGGAATAGCCGCGGATCGATCGGTTGGCCGTTGTTAAGGGTTGGAGTGCTCGCATTGGGTCGTTGCGATTCGGTATTACTGGTGGCCTTTTTGATCTGTTCGGTGATCACTTCCTGTTGCTGGATAACTTTCTTTAGCAGTTCGGGAAGTGTTGCGATGGCTGCTTGGGTAGCTGACGCTTCATCCGAATTGCCGGCTTGTGGAGCTGTGGTCGCAAGTTGCGGCAGAGTGCTCCGCCAGCAGAAGCCTTTGCAGTTGATACAAGAAGTTGGGATCAATCAAACTATTAGCAGCGGCTGCCGGTGGAGATGACTGTGGCGTTGCCGTCTGCAAACCGGATGCGCTGCTGAGGGGTTTGTGGCTGCTGGAATGGCTTTCAACATCGGTGGTTCCGGCGTTGGCAGCTGCTGGGAGGCGTCGACGGGGTGGAGGTAGGCTTGGGTTTCGAGTACTACTGCTGCCACCGTACAGGCGGAGATATCGCCTCGGCGATGGCCTGCTGGTTGAGGCTTCATTTGGTAACGCGTCTTGCTTGCTGGCACCGCCGCCGCCGCCGACGTCGTCTTCGATCGAGTCCTTATCGTCATCGTCGTCGTCGTCCAGCGCCGACAGGGGCATGTGGTGCAGCATTTCGCGCTTGTGTTCCATTGCCAGCTTGTAGACCTTGTTGCGCAGCGTTGACCGTGGGATGCCGTACTGGACCGCGGCCCGCCGGGTACCCAGCTTCCCATTAAGGATGTCCTGCAGTGCGCTCTGTAGTTCGTCCTCGGTGTACGTCCGCCTGCCGCTAATCGGGGAGAGGCGCGGTTTGGCCCTGCAATAGGAAGAGGGGGAGAGAGAAAGAGAGGGATACAGTGTTAGTTTTATTTGTGTAAATCGAAATTGTTCGGGAATGGATTTCATTTTGCTTTCTTGAGGGTTGCAATATAATCGAAAGATATTTTGAATGTATGGTATCGTTGGGTGATAACAATAAGTGGACCAGAAAAATAGAGAAACTTTAAACCGGATACAGTTCAGTCGCAGAGAGGCGTTCAAGCTCGAACAGAAGAATTCAAATTTGTTGTGTAAAATTTCATCTTGCACAGTAGCGGCGCCTAGTCAACTAATTGCGACACTTCCCTCACCAATAAAAACAAATCTGTGGCGCCATCTGTTAGCTTATTGCTACTTGATATCTTGAAGGCAGCCGTGTTTTTACACAGGTTAATGAGATGAAGTCAAACGTCTGTCTGCGGTTCAATCAAAAGCAACATGGCGAAGAAATCAAACGATACTTGTAAACAACCCGTTCTTTTATTGATGCTCTATTAATGTGACTTTCAGCCTCCTGTAATGGTTCGTCACGCCAAGGAGGCGACTTGGATCCTAGATATAGAACTCATCAGCATACGGGCCGGGACAAACGGCTTCGTCTAAAAAATGGTGTCGACTGAGTCAACGAGAGCGCTCTGCAAAATGCATCGATGAAGGTTCTTTCCTGGTGTTTCAAGATCAGGGTGGCACCACACTTCGACAGCGAACCAATTGTTGCATTTTTTTTTTCTTTTGCTCAACCGTATTCATACAAACGACTTAAATTGTTGTATCATATATGATTAGCTCTTTAATGTTCAAAAAATCAAAACGTTTGATTCAAATGCGTCTGAGTAATAGCGAAAAATCAATGGGAGTTGGTCCGCTGCCGAAGTATTGATCCGCTCTAACAGATTTTCATAACTAACTCATTGTCGGCGCTCAACTTGTTCTTCTAATAGAACATCTTTGTTGTTCTTCTGTTTCTTCTAGGCGTTCCAAGTGTCTGTGGCGAGCGTTTTGCCAATTCTGAACGTAGTGTTCTAATTTCACTTCCACAGTTATTTACTCAGAGCCACTACGAAATGCGTGAAACTGTATGCCCGGAGAAGTCGAGAAAATGACCAAACCAAAAGCTTGCCTTAACAGGACGGGGGAACGAAACCGACGTCACCGGATTGATAATACCGGCTATCTATGACCTCAAGATAAATACAACTTCTCCGATAACTGAAGCAATGGGAACTGGCGTTGCTGCCAAAACCGGGGAAAATCTCGGAGATTCTTCAGCGTGTAGACATACAGTGACCGGTGAAACAAAAGGTCAATAGAGCCGTCTGTAAAAAATACCCTTTTTATAAGTCCTGTACAATTTAAGAACCGTATTATTTACATATGTTGGACCCATTTGACAAGTTTCATAGTACAATATACTCGTTAATGTCAATTTTCCGCTGACGGAATACTTAATTATCTTCTGTTTGAGGTATGTCAAAAAAGAGATCATTAAACGGAAAAATAATTTTCCGTGTAGAATCCTCCCCCCGTAAATCACTGCTTTGACGTTTCATTGTTCACATCCGCCTCAAAGCTCTACCGCAAAACGAAAAAGTAGTCGTGTTGAGTTGACCGGAAGTGATTTTAAAGCGATTAACGTGGGTGGCAAAAAAAAATTCACAACAGGTTCGAAATATGCGCGTACGTGATTGCAATCGGAACTCAGTACGCAGTTGCCGAAAGATATGGACTGAGCTGTGGTGCAGTTTAGAAGATTTTTCTGAAGCATCGGAAGCTTGAAAGTGTTGCTGTATAGCCGGGACGTGGACGAAAACGTAAAACGGATCACCGAGAGGACCGCAAAATCATTCGAGAGATCAAGAAAAATCCGTACATCATCATCTGAGAAATGAAAGAGAAGCTGCATCAGTATTAGTATGGTTGTGTGGCAAGAACAATCATACACTATGCCCAGGGAGTCGATAAATTTTCCTTAACGAAAAATAGACCAGACCAGGAATCGAACCCACTCTCCTCCAGCATGGTATTGCTGTGTAGCTGCCCTTTTACCGACTGAGCTAAGGGAAGATCCAATAATTAAGCCCCTGGAGTTCTGGAAACGTGATGTGGGCGGACGAATTCAAGTTTGAGCTGTTTAACAAAAAAAGGGCGGCAAAGTGTACCTTCCCAGGCTGGGCACGTTGTTAGGATGCCGGACGATAGCTGTGTAAATTTGTGTAAATTTTGCACAAGAACGAACTGACTGGTATAAAAAAAGAAAAAAAGAAAACGACTTTTGGACCCTCCGCAGACTTATGTACAGAGGTAAACGATTAACGGACGTGTTATGAAATCGACATTTGAATTGTTTACAATTGGGTTTCAGGCCCTAAAAATGAATAAGTTTAGATTTAGTGGTGTTTCTCTCGAATTTAGCATCTCACAAAAAAATGGGGATGTTCGAAAATCCCTATATCATCAAATTTGATGATTAATAAACAAAAAAATTTCAATTTATTGACATGCTCATAATTGTTGCAATGCTAAAGATTCAAAATAACAGTCAAAAATAAAATTACATGAGTTGAAAAATACATGACTTTATTTTTATATGAATTGAAAAAATCTCATGTAATTTTAAACATTATTGAATTTAGTTTAGCTCTGCCAGAATCAATGTTCATTATATAGGGCCTAATCATAAACCACGTAGACTCAATTTCGAGAATCTCAAACCAAACCCCCCTCCCGCCTAGTAGACATTTCTTCATACATTTTTTTGAAATTTTGTATGAAGCATAGACTTTGGTATAACTCCCCCCTCCCCCCGGAAAAGTCTACGTGGTTTATGAACAGCCCCATATAATCAATTTAAAAATATCCCGTGCACCTAAAATCACGAGCATTTCGTCATTTAATAAATTGATTACCATCATATTATCAAACTTCATTTCCCAATCGACAATAACAAATTAACACTGATCTCCTTGTTTAGTTTATAAACAAACATGACTGTTGAATTTTTCCACCAGGATATACCCGGATGACAAATTTGTCTTAAATTCAATAATAAATTAACTACTTAGATTTCGGCTCAGATCATGTTAAGAGTTTGGCAACGAATGACAGCAGGAGAAAGCAACAAAAAGTTTGGGCGCCATGGTTCATTGGTTTCAGCGAACGAATATGTAATTTTACACAGTTAAAATTATTTCGTAATTTTCAGTTTATTTTCATGCACGGAAATTTACATGTGTTTTCAAATTTACACGACTTGATAAACAGCTTGTGATATTTGCTACATAGAATTTAACATAACCTGCACAAATGATAACCTCGTTTATTATTACATCCGCCAAGTTTATTTGTCACGTGTCAGAGAGAGAGAGAGAGAGAGAGAGAGAGAGAGAGAGAGAGAGAGCTAGAGAGAGAGAGAAAAGCCGGAGAGGATATATTGGTTTATTGTATTATTCAATTAATTACAAAAGAACCCAAACAAGCCAAATTGGTACTCAGTGACCAAAGAAATCGTATTGAAAAATACGTGTACTTTTATTTGAACATACATTAGTACACATTGTAAAAAAAATAAATCTAAATGAACACGTTTTCCAATGCATATCCGTATGAATTTAGATAATCGTGTAAAGCTAACGTTGATTTTTATCGAATAAGCTTTTATCCTGCTTTTCACGTCTAGCGTTCATCAGCGTTTAGCGAAAGGCAAAAGTGGACATTTTTGACTGCGACTTCTATAACAGTTTACACTCGGTTACTTATTAAATAGTAAATAGTAAATGAAGTAACACATGTCGAATCTAGGGAAGCAGATTTTATTGCTGTTTCCGAATCCATAGCGATTTGAGCTGTTTACTAACATTTACATATCCGAATGCACTCATCGCAGCAACCTTAATCTTCTCAATTTATGGACATAACTGTATTGATGGGGAAAATAGAAGGATTCATAATTAACACTGCATTTAATCATTTTAGAAAAAATAATAAAAGAGTTTATTTTTTTATTTATCACTAGTAAACGCGAGCGAATGCCTTTAAACTCCACTAGAGAAAAGGAATTTGTTCACGTTTATTAGTGATAATTTGAAAAAAGGGTTTCACTGTTTTATTTTATATTTTTTTTACAGTGATCAACTGATGGTTAGTTTTAAATTCTCCTAGTTTCCCAATCACAATCGTTTTACCTCAGCTGCAGTCTGGATTTTTTTAAATGAAGTCGCGAAAACTACATTTTACTCTTGAGAAAACTACATTTTGCTGCAATAATCAACGATGCGAGTATCTGAAATACTTCATGTAAAGGGTGATACGGTCAAAATTTGGTCAAGGGAATACGCGTGTAAATCGGTGAAATCGTTTATTTAAAAAATCAAATTAAATTTCTTTTTCAAGTTCAATTAGTATAACATTCAGGAAAAATATTCAGTTAGGCTTCCGCTTTTCCAAATCCGAATTGCCGGGCCTTACGCTTGACCCCTGCCATCAGATTTTGTACAGCCACCTTGTCCACCTTCTTCGCCGCAGAAAGCCAGTTTGCCTTGAACTGCTGCTCGTCCTTAGCAGTTTTTTGGTCTTCTTTAGGTTCCGCTTGACAATAGCCCAGTATTTCTCAATTGGGCGGAGCTCTGGCGTGTTGGGAGGGTTCTTGTCGCCTGAGGAACCACCTGCACGTTGTTGGCGGCGTACCACTCCATGGCCTTTTTACCGTAATGGCAAGATGCCAAATCCGGCCAAAACAGTACGGAACAACCGTGTTTCTTCAGGAAAGGCAGCAGACGTTTATTCAAACACTCTTTCACGTAAATTTCTTGGTTGACAGTCCCGGAAGCTATGAAAATGCTGCTTTTCAAGCCACAGGTACAGATGGCTTGCCAAACCAGATATTTCTTTGCGAACTTTGACAGTTTCGTGTGCTTGAAAATATCTGCTACCTTTCCCCTTCGCTTTTGCCGTATAAAACTCCTGTCCCGGAAGCTGCTTGTAGTCGGCTTTGACGTAGGTTTCGTCGTCCATTACCACGCAGTCAAACTTCGTCAGCATCGTCGTGTACAGCCTCCGGGATCGCGCTTTGGCCGTCGTATTTTGTTTATCATCGCGATTTGGAGTCACTACCTTCTTGTAAGTCGATAGTCCGGCTCGTTTTTGGCTCGATGCACGGTTGTAGACGATACACCCAGCTTATTTGCGGCATCTCGGAGAGATGGGTTAGGGTTTCGCTTGAAACTACCGGCAACTCTCTTTGTCGTCTCAGCGGCTTCCGGTTTTCGATTTCCCCCGATCCAGACTTCCTGGCTGTCGACAAACGTTCCCAAACACTTTAATTACATTTGTAACGGTTGATTTGGCAACTTTTAGCAATTTTGCCAACTTTGCGTGCGAGTAGCTCGGATTTTCGCGATGCGCGAGCAAAATTTTGATACGCTGCTCTTCTTGCTTGGACGGCATTTTGACAACTGAAGAGTGAATTCCAAAATCAAAATAGGAGCAACATTCTACACACACACACCTTCAAAATGAGGGGTGTTCAGGTTTTTTAAATGCAAAATTGAAAGAAATACGTCAAGTTGATATTGACCAAATTTTGACCGTATCGCCGCAAATATTACATTATGTGATTTTCAAGTCGTGTAAATTTCGAACTTAATGTGATTTTGGAATTGTTTGCAAGCTCTTTTTATGTGTATGAAAAAAGGTTGAAAATTACACACAAGTTTGACTAGAGGGTGCCGCACAATAGTGTCAGTTGTCAACGCCAGCGTTCAATGCTAAAACGCCTTCATGACGCTCATGACAATATGACCGCACTATATAGGGTCAGTGATTCGTCTGCGTCCGTCAATTATTTTACTTTAAATACGCATGCGATTGTGGGTTTTTTTTTATTCAAAATACTTGAATTTTAGTTGTAGAAGTTTATTTATTTGTAATTATTAACTTAGTTTTATTTCAAACTAGATGCTCTGGCGAACTTGGTCGGAATTGGTCGGTTACAACACGCTAGATTAGCTTGAATGCGACACACGTGGTTACATCATCTTTCATTATTTTTACAATTTTTCAGCTATTTCATTAAAAAAATTCACATATCCATACATATAAACCTACTAAACTCCATGACGAATCGAAAGTAGAAAGAATGTTGGAAAACCGTCGATAACGTGATTCACGGTGTATTTTGGCTCGTTTGGCTACGCGGAGAGAATGCGAGGGCTTTAAAAATGGCCGTCTTGGTTGCGGTTTGATATTAGGTGTAGGCGTTTGACAGAGAATCGACCTAATCTTATCGATTAGCTGTCAAACGAGCTAACCCAAGTAGCACACTATGAACATAATTAGTTGTAGTAACTTGATTATGACTTAGCAAGTCATATTTATGTTATCCCAACTGAATGGCAACAAGTGTGCTACTAGGGAAGCTATAAGATAAACCGTTTGCTCTCTACCAGTAGACGAGTTAAGGCTGAGCTCCAATGGGAAGCGCAACGGCGCGTTGCGGCAGCTTTTGACAGTTAATCCATATATTTTATGCCAAAACGCGCCGTTGCGCGCTCCCCATTGTAGCTGGGCTTTCTTTAAAAGCTTAGCGCGCGCAAAATGTGGAATTATGCAAACGTTGATGGGGTATGAGTAAAAAACTCAAAACGTGTATCTAATATGCAAATAAAATGTCCACTTAAAAAACTACATAAAAAAATCAAGTCATTTCTGATTTACACTCACTTTTTCAGAAGCAGACTTCTCTTTTGGTATCCGAATAGACGAGAGAAGGGGTAACGAATTGTAAATCAGATAAAGGACTCATATTCGGTGAATCGCTTAGTAAATCCGAATCTAGATGTGATTGTTTGTATGTCGACAGTCAAGCCAACTCAATACGATCATACGTAAAATCGGGATACATTGCAATTCGATCAGTTTATAAAAGCGTAATGATTTCAAAGTGACAGAAAGCTATTCTTTGTTTATGAAACAAAATATTTTTAAATTCATGATGCATCAATAATTTAAGATTATACTGACTTTGATTGACTGCTCTTAAACGGAATATTTTTTTTTGGTAAAGTTGCAAATTTTGTTAGGTTAGCTGGTAAGCACGTAATCAAAAAGTCTGGTTTGCAGTCTCTAAAATATAACCAATGCCTCAAGTTCCAAGTATATTGTGAAAATCGCCAAGTTACTCCCTGTTGCGACAACCACTTTTCACTCACAGGGCGATTGTGTGACCGGGCAATCCCTCGACATGGCTGAATGACGGTACTATAATTGGAGCCAAAGTCAAACCATGTAAACAGACAGAAAACCACAGTTTTTGTATCGGAAAGCTTCTCGAAAAATCTACCCAGTAATTAAAAGTGGAATATCTCTATTTAAATTATTTGCTTTATTATTAATTGCTGTACTTTAGTGCTAGTATTTCGGATTGTTATCAAATAACACTAGAACGTACTGCAGTGGAATCGTAATTTATTATTCTTATACCGAAATGTGAGTAAAGCACATGGAAGTACATGGAATTTCTAAATACTCGAACCTAAATATATTTGTAGCTTTGAAGCTGTAAGTATCACCTAGCAGAATTTCGGTGTTTGGTTTCAGTACAACATAAATCACAACACTCCCAGGTCAACTACGATCTTCTTCTTGCCCAATGGAACTTGTTAAAATGTGAAGTGCTGACCTCGGGTACAGAGTACAGAAATGTGAAGTATTGAAACCAGTTGTTTCCTAAAAAAGCGGCTGTAGGTGAGCCTAAATACCCTCCCCTAGTAAGGAGTGTATCGAAAAGTAGTTATAAACATTCGACTTACTACGCATAAACTACTGTATATATTTTTAGCGTGTAAGCGCCATTTGCTTTGTTTACATGTCAAAAATGATTATTCGGTTCATTCATTTCCGTTGATAAAGTTGTATTCAAAATGTCGCGAATTGAATTTGAGACTAAAAAGAAAATTCTGCACACTTGGTGCACCGAAAAGGGTGTTACTTACAACCAGATTGCGAAAAGAGTAAATGTTCACCCGGCAAGTGTAAAACGCATCATCGAAAAGTTTGGTAAGGAGTGCTCCCTCAAGGATTTACCAAGAAGTGGCCGGAAACCCGGCTCCAGCAACCCCGATTTGGACCAAAAAGTTGTGGATTATATTCAACGGAACAAATCTGCCTCTACTCGCGATCTAGCCAAGAAGTTCAGGACCAGCATCGGAATGATTCAACGAATCAAGCGCAGGAATGACTTGAAGACGTACAAAAAGCAGAAAGTGCCCAAACAAACTCCGGAACAAAAGTCTCGTGCCAAAACCAGGGCTCGAAAGCTGTACAACTGCATTTTGGACAATGTCGACCAGTGCATTTTGATGGATGACGAAACATACGTTAAAGAAGATTCAAGAACGCTACCGGGGCCGCAGTTTTATACTAAATCTGTTGGGGAACGTGTGCCAACCGCAGATACGACTGTTGCGATGGAGAAATTCGGTCAGAAGGTGCTCATTTGGCAAGCTATTTGCACATGTGGCTTGCGTTCTTCAATTTTCTATACAAAGGAACTATAAATGCTGAGATTTATCAAAAGGAATGTTTGAAGAACAGGTTGCTACCATTGTATAGAAAGCACCAGTCCCCTCCTCTCTTCTGGCCAGATTTGGCATCGGCACATTACGCCAAATCCACTCTACAGTGGCTGACGGAGAATAACATCAAGTTCGTAGAAAAAGACATCAACCCACCAAACTGTCCCCAGTTGCGACCGATCGAACGCTATTGGGCAATAGTCAAGCGTATATTTAAGAAGGATGGTACAGTGTCCCAAAACATGACCAATTTTAAGAAAAATTGGGCAGCGGCATCCAGGAAGTGCACAAAGGTCACTGTGCAGAATTTGATGGCAGGTGTCAAATCAAAGGTACGGGCATTCTACAGAAATGAACATGATGACTAGTTTTTCCGTTTGGATCTTTTGTAAACATGTTAAGCTATAATAAACTGAAATAGTATGTTAATTTTAACCATGTTTTCATGCCTATTTTATTATTTGGAAGTTTATAACTACTTTTCGATACACTCCTTAGCACACATGTTGCCATTCGGTTGAGATAACATAAATATGACTTGCCAAGTGATAATCAAGTTACTACAACTAATTATGACCATAGTGTGCTACTTGGGTCAGGTAGCGAAAACAGCTTTAGCTGCATCACGTAGCAACGGGTCAAAAAAAGGAATTGAAAAGCAATTTGTCAGAATATGATCAAGTGCCGGAGGTCGTGGAGAAAAAATAGTTGCTTGGTTACAGACTTCTTGACAAAAAGAAATAAAAAAGTGACACTGCGCCGCAGTATATTCATTTTTGCAAACGGGGGTGTTCACTTAGTTCATTTTTACTGTAATTATACAACAAATGTATAAAAGATTTAAAAAGTATCAAATTTCGGATATCACTTTTTAGTCACTATTTGGTCACTATTTTTCATCCATAAATCCGCTATTTTAGCGCTTATTCAGGGCGTGAGAGTGGAATGAAGGAATATCCAAATGATATTCATCTTCAAATGTCATTTGAATATCACAGTGAATATAACACTTTCGGTATTAGAATTAGGACAGCGCCCTGTTATAATCAGTTGTAGAACTAGCCAACAGCTGAAGTCAATTTATAATAAATGAGTCGAAATGACTTTTTACAGCACTGAGTCTGACACAAGCTTGTGTCATCAAAATACTTATTCTTCTTTTTGCGAAAGTCGTCGTACGCCAGCATGTATGTTAACCTACAATATGGGCTGGATTTGGCACCGGTCGCACCGAATATCTAATTCTCCTTCTTCCAGACCGTCAAACTCCCCACTCACCGAAGGCCATCCAGCAGAAGCCATCTTCCATTGCCAAATTCGTTACGCATTCCGCTTTGCGCTGACCTTCGTCGATCCACCGAACATTGCTTTCCGTTCCGCTTCGCCTTCTAATCCGCACCACCACCACCACAAGCCCAAGCCGCCTGCTTAGAAAGCCAATCCACGGCCAGCCATGGCCTACTGACTGGTCGCACCGAAACAACCGAAAAACAAACGGGGGGAAACGAAAATTTCGTCTGTAGGCAGCACACACAAACAAACAAAAGAGCGAACCCTAATCGGCATTAGAACGACACCAGGGTTGGTAAGGCAAGGCGAGGCGGCGCTGCGGAATAGAAATCGCGTGAAGAAACCATCGCCGCAGCAGCAGCACGAAATTTAGAAGGAGGAGCAAGAAAAAGTGCGTTTCTTGAATATGGCGCCACCGTCGTCCTCCACCACCATCAATCATTGTTGTTCGGTTTTTTTTTCCCACTTCTTCCGGTGCGGAGAATGTGCGTTTGCGAACGACGAGCGGTCACGTGATTACAAAGCCGGAGAACATTGTAGTTGCCCCACATTGTTTACCAACAACCGGTCTAGTCGAGTTAGCCCGAAATCGCGACGGGGGTTCGTAATTCGAGCACGCTGAGAACCACCGCCAAGAATAGGTGAGTCATTTGGTTCTAATTTTCATATATATTTTTTTTTCGGTGTTGAAAACCATTCCGATAAGACCTAATTGCCTTCGAAACCGAAAATAATTGAACCGAACACGGACTGCCGGTTGGGGCAGGATTGGACGAGGGGCTACACGAAGTCGAATGCAGGGCGCATTGAACACAAAGTGCAGTGCTTTCGGTTTTCGGCGGAGCTACTTCGATTGGGTTGGCAAATTGGATTCGAGGAAATTTCACCGCGAGCTTACGTTGTCGTTGTCGTTGTTGTTGTTGATGTTGTACACAGAACAACAAAACACGAATGGCAGCAGGTTAACGAGGGGTGGGCAGGTGTAATTTCGCAGGTTTTGAAGGTTCTCACATTGCTTGCGGAGTACCGCAATATAGCGGTGGTTTAGGGGCTTGCAGCAATCGAAAAAAAAATCGCTTTCGCTGGCGCTGGTTCTGGTGGATTGTGTCTTGTTAGCGATTTTGACAACCAGCTGCCAATCGGTGCCAATTCGGTGGGAAAGCAGTGTGGGAAATTATCGTCATCCTCGTTCGTTTGCCGCCGTCGAATTCTAGGAAGACGATAAAGCTAGGTAAAGCGTTTGCAGCTGCTCATCACAGTTGGCTGCGTACGGAGCGAGGAGGTTCAACGACCGCGTTCTGGAACGCGTAAATTACAAAACAAACTTGGCTACGAAAGTGGCTAGCAAAAGGGAATCCGGATGAGTAACTAGATTCTAACAATCGACTAAAAAAAAGCAGTGCGTCATGCCCATAACCTCGAGAAACACGACGATGTCGAAGATGACGCGGTGATGATGATGATGATGATGATGATAGTTGCAACGCAGCGCAAAGATCTCTCTATATAGATGGCGTTGATAGCAGCCGGAGTTCTCCATGTTTGGTGCGCTTCGATGACGATGATGAATTGCACATTTAATTATGCACGCTTTCATGGGAAGTTGGGGATGGTGGAGCAGAGGGGTGGGGGTTATTCAAGCGAGGATGAAAAGAATTCTTTTTCCTTGGAAAAGATTGACGACCACCAACGGTCGGTCGGTTGGTGTTGAACGGTTTTCCAATCAAAAGATCCTCGGACGCCCTACCGCGAGAAAGAACGGCCATCAACGGCAGCGGTGATGAGAATGATGGGAGATCTGGCGAGATTAGGTTGTCCGCGTTTACAATTTGCTGAAATCGAGGACGGACGAGTCATCGACATATGAGGGCCATTATAATGGCTTCTCCCAGGGGTTCTTGCCTAGCCCAAAAGAAATACAATCACCTTTTCGGATTGGGCCTTCTTGTGCGAACCGAAGATCCATTAACCGGAGCGATAATTGCATCATAAAAGAGGACGTAACCGGTGCGGACTGCGGGCCGCTCTGGTCCAGGTTACTGACCATCTCAATAAATAACAGTGATTCCTTAGCCTGAATCTTGTTTTCAGCGTGGCTTTCGCACACTCGTTCGCAGTGTTCAGTGCACAAGCGAAGCAGTCACCGTCTCTATTCAGGGCCAAAGCCGTTGTTGTCATCGTCACCGACGACGACGACCATGAGAGGGTTGCTGGAAGGAAGGCAGCGATACGATGATAGCACACAAAGGAGGCTGTGAGAAGGAACGGCGCTTGGGGACGACGACGAGGGGTACTCATCATCATCGTCATGTGTCACCGCCGCCTTCGATGGCACACAAAAGACTTCAGTGGCACTTCTCCAATCGCGTCTAGACGAATCCACCCTTCCGCCACGACCTCTCCACCTTCATTAGC
Source organism: Aedes japonicus (assembly GCA_034211315.2). NCBI lineage: Eukaryota > Metazoa > Arthropoda > Insecta > Diptera > Culicidae > Aedes > Aedes japonicus. The sequence continues at coordinate 77,701 of JASCZW010006072.1, forward strand.
CACCGAAACGAGAACGAGAAATCGGATTTCTCCAAACTTGGGTCCGAATTCGGCTTCCGCGAAGGCAATCTGACCGACCGCTTCGAATTGCACCGAGCGAGGGATTCCTCGAAAGTGATGGCAAGCATTCCCGAAAAGAATTTGAATTTCAATCGCTGCCCAAAACATTCCCGCCGCAGCCTGTTGCATTTGCACATTGAGCGAAAGCCGAACCCGAATCCTCGTCGTCGTCGTCGTCGTCGTGGTCCGGAGTGGGTGCGTTTTAGGGAGGTTAGGTACACCCTCCCCCTCCCACAGCACGGATGAAAAATAACTCCACACAACGAGGGGTGAGTGGATTTGGGGAGGCTTCGCACACTCACGCATTCGTTATGTGGAGCTGCTCAAGTTAGTGCAGTTTAGAATGTTCTTCCTGCTCGTTCGCTCTCTCGCTCGCTCGTTCCCTCCATCCCAGCGAGCCTGTTTAGGGGGGCTGTGCTTCGGTGTACACGTGCACAGTCGGCACCGGATCGGGTTTTGCAGGCTTCCTCCCGGTCTGCCCTTATGGTGCCAGTGCGTCCTTGCTTGTTTGTTGGTTGTTTTTGTTGTTGTTGCTTTGACATAAGGTTGCTAGAGCATGCAGAGGGAGGAATTGTTATGTAAGATAAGGTTCTACACCAGGAGAATTGACGTGAGGAAGGTCGCGGGATGGTGGAGCAGGTTGGCGTAATTTGTTTGTTGTGCGTTGTTTAGAAAATGGATTCCTTAAAAGTTGCACCTAGCGCGGGACGGGAGATTTGCAGCTTTGGGATTGTTTGGGATGTTTCGCTAATTATCGCTTGGTGGAGGGCGCTGTGTGTGTGTGTGTGTGGTTGGCAGTTTTCGATGAGTAATTGTTGTTCAGAAGGAGACTGTGTGGTATTCAGTGTTTCTCCTCCTTCTTCATGCTGTATTATCATAACCCTCAGCATCTTGGGATGGTTTTTCGCGCAAGGGAGCCGATCTGTACCACAATTTTGAGTTTTCGTCCCAGCAAATTCCAACGGCGCCGATTGGAATTAACAAAGTGTGTATTCGATCAAAATGACACACCGAAAATCTACTGTAACTTTTGAACCAAATGAGTAAAAAACCTGAAAATTTGAGTAAATCTTATTCATAGTGCATTGTTTACATCTGCCAAGTTTCATAGTTATTTATACAGTAATTCAAGCTGTCGAAAAAAGAAATTGCCCGTGAAAACAAATGTGTGCACCTACAATCAAAATCCAGAGGCGTCCAACCGATGGATCGCTTGACAAGCTTGGAGTTGCCAATAGAACTGTGTCTCGTGTGATAAGAACCTTCAAGGAGCGTCTGAGTGCCCGAAGGAAGGAAGGGAGTGGTCGTAAAAGTGGTCTTATGGACGGTAAAATGTCCAGGAAAGTGGTGCAACAGTTCAAGAACAGTTCAAACCTGTCGATTCGAGGTGTCGCTCAGAAGTCTAAGGTGCCAATCGGTTTTGTGCAGAAAACCATGTTAACAAGGTACAAAACGTCTCAAACCGTATGAAAAAGCAAAACGTCACTGCGAAATCCCGCGTTCGGAAACATTACACGAATTTGCTCACGAAATCGTGTTGCATCGATGGATGCCGTAACTTACGTTAAGGCAGACTTTCGTCAACGTCCTGGACAAGAATACTTCGATGCCAATTCTAAGTTAGATGTTCCGGAGGAAGATCGAGGGAAGAAATGATCGAAATTTGCCAAGAAGTTCCTGATCTGGTAGGCGATTTGCGGATACGCTTCTTGCATTATTTCCGAAAAAATCAACGGTGCGATTTTCACGGAAGAGTGCCTTAAGACACGCCTCTTGCCATTTATAAAGAAGCACAAAGGATCAATCTTATTGTGGTCTGATCTAGCATCCTGCCATTACGCTCAAAACGTGTTGGAATGGTGCCGAGCCAACGGATTAAATTTGGTGCCAAAAGATATGAACCCACCAAATAAACTGGAACTTTACCCAATTGAAAAATTCTGGGCAATTATGAAGACGAAACTTCGCAAACATCCCAAAACTGTTAAAACAGGGTTGAAGTTGAAGAAAATTTGGGTAAAAACAACAAAACTCTGCGAAAATCGGTTGTACGAAATTTAATGAGTGGAGTGGAAAGCACAATGGGGGCATTTAGGGTAGGAGCTGAAGTTGATAAAAATGGCACACCAAAAATGGAAAAAATTTTGTAAATCATAAATCATAATTAGTTTTACATTTCCTGAAAGATTTAGGAAAATCCGATAACCGGTTTTATTTTGGTTAATAGATATGTGTGTACATTTTTAATACACCCTTTACCAATCACACTTCACGGTAATCGCAATTTACGCTATTATAACTATTAAGTATGTTCTTTAGAGGGAAACTGGGACTACGCCAAAAGAAATTCGCTTAGAACAGTGTGCCAGCCACGAAGTTTTACACACTAGACGAATTTTTAACATAAATGCGGAGCGTCAATTTTCAATTCAAAACACATGTGTGGCACACTGAGACACACTTTTGACAGTTGAGCTGTAAGAAATAAGAAACTAGCTACCTTGCCAATATGCGTTGTTGGTTGCCAGATACAGTAAAAACATAAAAATTTAAACTGTCAACACTGTTTATTTTCTTTGCTCAGCGTTGCCTAACTTTTATGCATTTTTTATCGCCGTTGACATACTTGAAGAGTGAAAAGTACTCTTCATTCGTGTATAAAAACTAGTCATTTTTTGACGTATCAATTATAATCATGAAAATGTGCGATATATAGTCATGAAAGGAGTTTTCCAGATTTACCGTGTATGGTGCGAGGCAGCCACGTTTACCTCTTCAAACTCGTCCATTTTACAGTGGTTGAAAGCAATAGTAGAATTAGTTGACTTAGGCTGTGTTCCAATCCACGAATAAGTTTTAATTTTACTTAAACTTGACAGATGGAAAACGATCGATTAATCGATTAAAATCCGTTTGTTACTGTTCAATAAACTTTCGATAAGTTGTCGGTCAGAATTGCGTTGCATCCGTTAGAAATAAGTCAGCTTGAGAAGCAGACTTCATCGGTTATTTTTCATCTGTCAAGTATGAGCGAAAATTAAAATTAATTCGCAAATTGGAACACAGCTTTAGGTGGTATTTTCCTTCTCGAGGAAATACTTCGTTGTTCATTTTCAAGTATCTGCCATTCACCCGCATAACGAAAAACAATTTGCTATATAGTCAAAACTATATTTCTAATGTAAGATATATTATCACATTTTATGTTATTGTTATCGAATAGTTTAATCTCATTTTCACTATACAACCTTTACATTAACACATATTGTTAGGGTTCGCCATATTGTTATTGAAAGGTTTTTTATTGTCTGCACTCGGTCTGGATTATATACTAACTTTTAGACATAGAGTACAGTAAAAATTTTGTTCGTGTAAATTGCCATTTTCTTATGGTAACTTAACTTAACCGCATATTCAGCATATTGTTATTTGGCCTTGTATCATCTGAGATATTGTTAAAACTATATAGGAGATTGTTAGTTTATAGTTGTCAACTATAAGGATAAATGTCGTAACAGTAACGGAAACGGTCGTCAACAATAAGAGAAATGATCCAGGAATGGTTTATGATTATGCGGGCAGTGCCATTGTTTTTAGGATCCTCCTTTTGATTCACTGTTGTAGAACCCCTTGGTCTCAAGTACACCTTGAACCTTTCACCTTGCGCTTATCGGTACTAGAATGTTTGTTTTCGTTTTGATTCGTTACACTCCCGTTCCATTTTACACAGTGACTGGGTAGAGTTGTGTTCCTTTCTTTTATTCTCACACGGAAATGTTACTCAAAATTCGTAAAAAAAGTGAAGCATCTCAATTTTTGAGTAGATCCACTGATTACGAAAATTGAGTAACATTTCCGTGTGACAAAAAGAGAAAGGAATATAATTCTACTAAGTTACGGAGTAGAGTGTGTTCGTGCGAGTAACTTTCTCATGGGCGAATCATTAAGCCGAGTGAACCGAGTGTGGGTGCAACGAGCTCACTAGGAGAAGCGGGAATTTTGGTCAATTGAAATTTTAGAGCGTTCTTAACTATTTTTTTTAACAGGTAAATATTCTTATCCAATTGCAATGTTCAACACAAACCACAGAGAACAGACATCTAAGTCAAATTCAAAAAGTGTGTAAGAATTTTAAGTGTGTAAGCAATTTTAAGTATTCTCATTTTAGCGTGCGGCTGATTTATCAAACAACGAGGGTAAATAGATCTTGCACCCGTTTACGGGGGAGTGCTCATTCGAAAGGGCCTGTTATAAACTTTTGAAAAGGACACTGAAATGAAAAAAATGAGCCGACTGTTCCATTTTAGCATTCTTCTTTGGTTTAACCTTCTTTATGTATCGGCGTCAATATAACCCAGAATGGACTTTAAAAATGCTATAACTTTCTAAAATAAGCATCTAGACCTTTGAAAAGTCTACGTGGTTTATGAATAGAATTTTTTTGACTTTTCCTAAATCATAGAAAGTTGCGTTTCTGAATTGAACGCAAATTTGTTTGACATTTCTGAAGGGCTGTTTATAAACATAAATTACAAATAAGGCGTTTTGGATCATATTGACCCGGATTTTAAACTAACATAGTGAAAACTTTATATGTCCAAATTTTGAAGTACTAGCAGTCAAAATGCCTATAAAAGTTGGGATTTTCAGTGAGTACTACCCTTTTGGACAACTTTGGCCACAAGAATCTGGAATCTGGAATCTTGGTATCAGTTTCGGAAGAGGGCATGTTTTGCCACGATCCGTGAGGCGAAGATAGATACTAACTTTCATCGGACCATGCTTTTCGACGCCTTAAACGTAACGATTTTTCATGAACAGTCTAGCCTTGAAATGGACCAATGACCACGTTGGCCATTTAAATACAATCCGAATGCCCCGGAGAAACCTTTTAGGATTGGAAAAATACAGATTTTCAGCGAAACATGCATTTCGACAGCTCAAACTACAAGATTTTTGATGAGTTGCCAACTTCTAGCCTTAAAATAGATCAATTATCATATTGGCCATTCTGGAACAACCCGGATATCCCGGAAAAACCCTTGGAGGACACAAGAACGGATTTCCGCCGAAACATACTTTTTGACGGCTTAAACTCATGATTTTTCATGAAAAGTCAACTTCTAGTCTTGAAATGGACCAATGACACTATTCGCTATTCCGAGACAATCCGGATACAACGAGGGAACTCTTCCGGAGGAGACAAATGTGGATTTACACCGAAACATGCCTTTTGACGTTTCAAACTTTATTATTTTATTTTCTAAGTGGTCTACGTTTCGCTTAAAAATGACCCAATGACTATATTGACCATTTTGTGATAACCCCGATACCCTGGAAGAACAATTTAGGAGGGGACAAACACAGCTTTTGGCCGAAACACGCCTTTCGACGGCTCAAACTTCATGACGTTTTGTAAGCAATCTAGTTCTAGTGATTACATGGATGAATGACCATATTGACCATTCCGGGGCAACCTGGATACTTGGAGGAAACCCTTCAGGAGAAGACAAATACAGCTTTTCACCCGAAACATGTCGATATACTTAAATTTCGACCATGCATGAAGATATTGACAAGGCAGCTATGATCACTCATTCAAGCTCACATTAACTTTCTTGTCAACGTCCAACATGTGCAGTTTTCACTATTCGCCAAATTGGTAACAGTGTTAAACAAATTTGGCTAATTATATCCAATAAGCATTCACTTCCTCAACAGCCTGGATAACAACCGGGTGGACCGCCCCTCGTCCGATCCCGCTACATCACTGCTCATAAATTAGTAAAAATGATCAACTAAGAAAGCTACACTGCTGGACATTAAAAAATGTAGGCGACTACAAGTTATCCATTTGCATGAACATAAAGCATCTTATTTCATAAATACTGCTGTATATGTGTCATCTTTCTCTGTTTGTTTTTGTCAGTTGGAATGTAAACAAGGCAACTTCTGATTTTTTAGTTGGTCAATATAACAGGTGTGTTGAAATTATCACTTGATTTTAACTCAAATATTAGGGCATACGAGAAATTTTGTGAAAGGTTTGCATGCAGTTGCTAGTCACAAGTTAATCAGATGTTTAATAAAAAAGTTTTTTGCTTAGAATGGGTCCATCGCGCCATTGTGTAGATTCCTGGTTCAGAATTTGCGCAAAGAAGGTAAAACATATAAGTTCATCGTATATACTCAGGGAAGTTCTTAAAATTTCGAAACTTATGGTTTAAAACCATTAAAAAATAGCAAAACTTGTGGAAAACCAAGAAAAACATAAAAAAAAAACAACTTATAATCGCATAATATTATTGGCAATTTCTGATCTTTTCGCTTCATACAGACAGATTTCAGTGCAAATTGACAGTGTCACACGTTACGAACAGTTCGTCGGAGACTACAGGATGATCATCTTCACGGAAAAATTGCAAGATAGGTACCATTGTTCAGAAAAAAGAACCTGCAGGCACGAAAGGAGGTTGCTTTGCAACATCGCGCATGGGCCGGCCCGCAAGGTTTCAAAAAATGGCGGAGTATCCTTTGGAGCGATGAAAAGAAAATAAATTTATTTTCCTCTAATGATCAACAAAATTTTCGTAGACCAGCCGGCAAACATCAATGTATGGGATTGTTTTTTTTGGCATGATATAGGTCCTATTTTTCGTATCGATTTCATCGTGTCCAGATTTGAGTACAAAAAGATCATGGAAGAGGTTATGTTCCCTTATGTAGAAGAGAATAAACCTCTTAAAGGGTGTCCACGATGAAATTGCCACACAAAATTGATTCGCAAAATTCGAGTTTTCATCCGATTGCCATCAAATTTTCAGGGATTGAGAAATAACTATTAAACTTCATTTTACCATTTTACTCGTATTTTATTTACAGTCCATACGCAAATGCTCTGCACCTTGGCCTTAACCCCGGCCATAAGATTTTGCCCAACCTGTGAATCAACCGTTTTTTGCATGTACCCATACTTTCTTCAGTTCCTCGACTGTCTTCACTACCTTAGGTCGTTTAAGAAGGTGCTGCTTCATAATCGCCCAGTATGGGGCGGAGCTCCGAAGTGTTGGGAGGGTTGAACATTTTCGGCACGAAATTGACCTTATTGTCCGCATACCACTTCAGCACGTCCTTGGAGTAGTGGCATGAGGCCAAATCCGGCCAGAAGATTGTTGGGACGTTGTGGGCCTTCAGGAGAGGAAGCAGCCGCTTCTGGGGGCACTCTTTTATGTACACCTGTCCGTTCATCGTGTCCTGGGTCACGAAAGGTGCACTCCGCTTCCCGCACGTGCAGATGGCTTGCCAAACCAGGAATTTCTTCGCAAATTTGGACATCTTCTGAGTGCGGACATGCTCCGGAACGCTGAACTTATCCTTGGCCGTGAAAAACAGGTTGCCGGGGATCTGTTTGAAGTCGGCCTTCACATATGTTTCGTCGTTCATGATGCAGCATTCAACTTTCGTCAGCATATTGAGGTACAACTTCTGGCACGGGTTTTGGCGGACTTGTTCTGCTTCTCGTCGCGATTAGGGGCTTTTTTGTACCTTGAACGTTCGAAGCCCAGCCTTAGTTTTGGCCTTCTGGACAAAACTTCGGCTTAGGTGCAGCGTCTTAGCCACATCCCGAACGGAGGCGTTCGGATTTCGGTTGAAGGCCCCAACTACGCGGTTGTGAATTTTGGTGTTGTACGGAATACTTTTTCCTTCACTTCTGGGCTTCCGATCGGTGGTCAACCGTTCCTCGAACCGCTTAATCACTCGCGACACCGTGGAATTCGCGATTCCCAACGTTTTAGCGATGGAACGATGCGAGAGATCCTTGTTCTCGTGATGAATGCGCAAGATTTTATCACGCACGAGCTGTTCTTTCGACTCCATTTCCGCGAGTTTTGATCACAGGACTTTAAAACTTGCAGGATGTAAATAATGCACTATGAACTAAATCCACCCAAATCAAATTCAAGTCATCAAGTCATCAAATTCTACCCAACGGTTAAAAAGTTAGAGCAATTTCATAGTGTGGCAATTTCATCGTGGACACCCTTTATATGGTATTTTCAGCAGGACAAATATCCGAAACACACCTCTCAGTATGTGAAGGAATGGTTTCGTGCAAACCAAGTGTCGGTTTCATGGCCTAGTCAATCTCCTGAAAATTTATGGAATGAGTTCAAAAAGAAGTTATGTGGTCAAGTGTTTTCAAATAGAGACCAACTATGAACCACAGTTCAATGAGGGTGGAATGCTATACCAACTGAAACGTGCCAGTTTCCACAATGTGAATTGGGAAAACGTGACGATCCGTACAAAAAAGTTTGAAGGTCCATACAAAAAAACATGACAAAGGGGGGGGGTTATAAAAAGTCATTATTTGCGTGACGTAATTAATGGACGTTCCCTATGTAAATAAAGGCAACTGTCATTGGTCTTCTCCTTAAGTTCCCCGGGGGCATTCGGAGTGTCCCGGAATGGCCAATATGACCAATTGGTCCATTTCAAGGCTGGAAGTAGACTATCAAGGAAAAATCATGAAGTTTGAGCCGTCGAAAAACATGATCTGATGTAAATTTGTAATTGTCACCGCCTCACGGATCGTGGCAAAACATGCCCTGTTCCGACACAGATTCCTTGTGGCTAATCTTGTCAAAAAGGGTAGTATTCACCAGAAACTGAAAATCGGGACTCTAATATGCATTTTGACTGTAAAGACTTCATATTTGGTTATACAAATTTTCCACAATGTGAATTTGAAATCCGGATCAATACGACCCGAAACACCTTATTCTTCACAAAATGTTAACCCCCGAGAAAGGTTAAAGATCAATTCGGTAGTAATTCCACTTCGTAGTAAATTTCTTCTTACACGGAACATTTCATTCCAGCGATTTTCTAAGACTAAACCATCAACTCACATGATTCCCGAAGAGAAAAACTGCTTGTTGCCTTCCCAATCCGACGTAAACCGAACTTAACCTTAAAATCGCAAACGTATCTGTCCCCCTCTCCCCGAATCCACCCCGCAGACAAAAGCCAATCCAGCTCCAAAAACAATCGAACGCGTCAATCCGGACGGTCGGATGCCACCGCGGGAAAGCAGGAACACCGGTGGGTGGATCGAAAACACAAAAATTGTCATTCTTTGACACCATTCCCGAACCGAAGCTGTTGCTGCTGCACCCAACTTTTCCAGTCCACTCCAATATCGGAGAATGCCATCCCGTCCGATGTTGCGCCGGGTGTACCGGACCTGCTGTGTTTCATGTGTCAGGTTGCACTGCAGTGGAAGGAAAATAAAAACTGGGCGAGGAACTAGACACTGTCAGAAGACCGTTCCTTGCAGCCAGCATACAAACACATAAAAATATATGAAGCAAACGGAAATAAGAGCGGGAGCTGGGTGAAACAACTAAATAAATAAAACCGAGCGTGGAAAAGAAGTTTCCAGTTTCGCATAGCCACCTTGATGCGGAGCGGCTCCGTCGGTTGTCAAACCGGGGGGTGATTCGGGAAGGGAGAACAACATCAACAGCCAGCAGAGATCTATTCTCCCATTTTTTTGTTGTTGTTTATTTCCTTCTAATAAACTTTATGTGGTTTGATCCGGTAGTGAGCGCGATTGAAGGAACAAACACACGGTGGTGCACGGTTTATTTGGCATTGAATTTGCGAAATTGTTCAGTGTAACGAGTGTGCGGTTGACTGCCTTTTGAGCGAGGGGGGGCTTTTAGAGCAATTGCATTCGAACAAGTGTTTGAGGAGATATCGGAGTGCAATCGGAGTGCTGAAGGGAACGCGAGCTCCAGAAGGTGAGGAGAGCATTTTTACACCGGGCCGACTTACACGGTAGTTGGTAGTAGGTTTCAATAACGTTGCAATAGCCATTACTCAATAGCGCATTCTTGACAGTTCTACATGCCTGTTTGGGGGGCAGGCCTATTTGCGCGAACCACCATATTGAGCTGCTTCTCAACCAGCGTGCAGCATAAACACTCAGTGAAGGAATTCGAAACTACGGCACGTTCCGCCTCGTCCAGAAATGGAACTCGAACTGATTCAGCGGAAAAGCTAGCTGATTTCCAATGGACGTGGATTCTGGTTGTTTGAAGAGTGGCGCGGCGTGTGGATTGTTTTGAAGGTGGGTAAGGGAAGGGAATTGCATTTAGAACTCTAAGGTTCTCTGCTTCTTGGAGTGGTTCTGTTATTAAAGTTTTAGAAGAGAACTAATCAGTCTCGAAAAATAAGAGGAATACTCAGGAAATAAAGCACCATTTCTGTTGTTCAATCCCGATTGATGGTTTTTTACCTACAATAACAACATAACTTTCAGTAAATTTTGATTGTATCCTTCAAAATTTAAAAATGTTCATGGTAATAGGTGAATTTGACAAACTTTCTTGAAATCTGATCGAAAACTTTTTACTCACATTTGCCCAAATATTGATGACATATAGGGCCTATAGGCTAGGACAACTCTACACAAAACAGTCAAAAGGTCGCAAGTAGCATTTGTAAACAAAGACTTCTTGCGTATTTTTCTGGGATCTGCTTGCTCTCACAAACAAAATATCATCAATGACAATCACCAAAAACTGTCCCACTTGCGCGTCAATCCTTTGATTTCGAGAGTAGGATGAATTGTTAGTGGTAAGATTAATGTAGGAACATATTCCCTGTTTGATGATCTAGCTCGATATTTGCTTTTTTGTTAAGAATCGAGTTGATTATAAAGGCGTTTACGATTAGATTTTGGACGAAAAAAAACATGACACATTTCGTTTAATCGCGTATTACAAACCTGAACAACTATCATTGTTTATCTACGGGCGTGAAGAATGGTGCCCTGATTAAAACCTTTCCTTTTTAGCTATCAAAATGGCGACCAAGTGAGCAACCAAGTGGAGCAACGACAGCTAAAAGAGTCGCTAACGGTAGCAATTGGAACATCAAGCTCTCCATCAAGCTGTTGTCGGAAACTAGATGAGGATAGAGCTAAAAAAGTGCCGTCTGTTGACTTATAAGAAGGCAATACACTAGTGAAAAAGTGTATAAAGACAATGTATATTTCACTGATTTTAGGTTTACCGTGTAAGGTTTCTCAGTGTATTGGTGAGATACATATTCGTTATGTATTGATTTGCCAGGTATCAATCTGTGTTTGTTATTAATCGCCAAAAGACGGTAATCTGCGTCATCTTGTTTTGTGCAATATTTATTGATATTTAAATTGCAGTTTGCAAAGATTAAACTAGAAAATTGAAGATAAATAAGAAATGAATACAATAATGTTATAATTTAAGTCGTACTATTTAGGCCTTTGAAAGGAAAAATGCCGGAAAACGTTGACCAATTTTGAGAAGGGAAGAATAGGTAAGCTTCGACAACAATGATTAAGTTTGCATGAAATAGGCATCAGAATTGATAGGAGCAAGGACATCGTCCATAATTACTTTTGGATGGGCGAAAAGTATACCACAAAGCAGCGATATGGACGTCCATCCGGCCTGATACCGCGCATCAAAAGGGGAATAAAATGACCGAGGATCTACGAGAGGCTGTCATCGACAGAAATTAGGAAGGAAATGAGTCTGTCGATAACTGCCCTTCGGATTCGTCAAATTTTAAACGAGAATCCCAACTACGAGAATCCCAACTGCTACGTCGTCACAAGAAAGCCAGTTTTGCTTCCGCAGAGAAATACCGATTTTGGGAAGACGAATGTTCGAACGTTGTTTTCAGTGACGAGAAAAAGATCAACCTTGATGGGCCAGATAGTTTTGGTAACTGTTGGCTCCTTAACAGGTACCGAGAGAGGAGAAACGAAATTTTTGTTGAGGAACGATCATGATCTTGACCGGTATTACCTTGACTAAGGAAGAAGTTCTCATCCCATTTACAGAAAATGTTATGAATGAGAACATGAATTTCCAACAAAACAATGCTATTGGTCTAAGATGGATCCGAATATATTGAAGAACTTCATGACTTCTATGCCTCGACGTTTAAAATTAAGTTTTCATAGTTTACAAAAACTTCAAATGTTGTACAAAATTCAATGCTTCTAATGTTGTACAAAGTCTTTTGGAGTATCTTAAGAGCGCATTTGAGTTTGGAGCGTAAGCTGATTAAGTTCGAATACCTTGAAACTTCTAAGACAATTGATTAAAAGAAGGATTCGTGGCAAACCTGCTCAAAAAGCAAATTTTTCATTGCAACCGGAACCATTAACCAGGAAATTAACGTGATCGAGTGTGTGGAAAAGCGTCTACTGCCTTTCCTATAAAACGATGCAATGATTCGCCCCTAATAACGTAACTCAGACCAACACACCCTCAAATATTCTGTCAAAACAGCATAGCGAGTCAAAACAAAAACAAAGATACTAGTGCCGAAGGATACTCAACAGTGCAAGAGTGCCTTGCAAGGTGCAAACTGCAAGGTGCACTGCGGACCTAGGGGTTCTACAACAGTGAACCAATTTCAAATCGCTAGTTTTATATTGATTGTTGATTGTTCCGTGCTGTCTTGCCTTTTCTCGTTTCAGCATCCTGCCATTAACATCCCCGCACGAGTCTTCTCAACACGTCAAGGAATTGGGCCATCGTTAAGCGGGACCGGAAGACCAGAAAAAAAAACCTGTTGTCTGTGGCAAACAAAGTGGAAGAGGTGACTACAGAATCGGATATCAGGAGTTAAATAAACCTTTTATACCAGGTGATTGCACTCTAAAATGAAAGCTATTTGATTTGAATATAAGCTGAGCTAACTGATTGGTAAATGACTGGAACTGGCCTGCCATTGGTACTTCCTGTGCCTGCAGATATAAAATATACTCTGGTTCAGTTTACCTCTGGTACGAGTAACCACAGAAATGTTGGGGTAACCAACGCCGGTGGGACCTTAGTCATATATTGACAGTGAAGGGGGTGTTGGCTACACATTTCGAAGGCTGCAGCATATCCGAGTCTGTTCTTCATGTTAGGGGCGGCTCAAAACGATGTCTGTTCTCCATGTGACAGGCGGCTCATCATTGTTTTCGTGCCAGCGTGGGACTCCAGTCAGAGCTGTGCACGATGGCTTCTCGGCAAACAGGTGGCATGTTGCAGGACTGGCCATGCAAAAATCCTTAAGAACAGGAAGCAGTTTGTATTGACCCGGGCGACGGAAACGGGCTAACGATTGGAAACTCGGAGCATGGAACTGTAGGTCTCTCAATTTCTTGAAATGTACCCGCATTCTTGCCGACTTATTGAGGGGCCGGAAGTTCGACGATACATACGGGTAGGGATGGTTTTACCATCTATCAGAGCTGCAACGTACACACGTGCTGGGTACAGCTTTTATTATGAAGGGCTAAATGCAAAAGGTCGTGATTGGGTGATAGCCAATCGATAACAGAATTCCGCAAATTGAGAATCAAAGGTCGTATCTTCAATGCCCACTTGAACTTAAGCAGCTGCCCAAGCCATGACGTCAAAATCGTTATCGAAGATCTTAATACTAATGTCGGTTCAGGACGGTAATAGGAAACTTAAGCGCACACCAGCAAACGAACGAAAACGAACTCAGACTAAGCGATTTCGCCGCCTCCAAGAATTTAGCCATACGTAATACCTACTTTCAGTTCAGCCTCCCATATCTATACAATGCGACACGACTGAAGGTACCCGAGAAGCAGCACCGTCGGATCAGGGAGAGCCGATCGAAACTCCTATTGAGGACTGCTGGAGTAGCCATTAACAACGCAGCAGGAGGTGTCATTTGGTTTGTGGATAGAAATCGAAGCCCCCACCCGTCAACATGTGGAAGTATACAAACAGAAGCGAGGACTCTTCCGGGATAAGAAGCGCCGCTTGGAGGAGTTGGAGTGCGAACCTGTATAATTCTCACGAATCGCGAAAGTTCTACAAGAAACTCAACGCATTCCGCAAAGGCTTTGTGTCGCGAGCCGAAATGTGTCGGGATAAGGTTGGAAGTATCTTGACGAATGAACGTGAAGTGATCGAAAGGTGGGATCCGCACTAAGATGAACACCTGAATGGGACACAGAAGCGGACCATCAAGACAGTGGGAAGAATTACTTCATTGGAACGGCGGACGAGAGAAATATGCCAACTCCCACGATAAGTGAAGGTAACGATGATATAAATCCAGTCAATTCATTTGCTTCGCTGATGACGTGGCAATTGTCACGTGGAAAACTGAAGATCTACTTGTAGGAGGGACCTAGTTCGAATAAAACAGAATAGAACATGCAAATAGGCAGAAGCGCAAACGTTGACGGAGATCAATTCGAGTTGGTAGATGAGTTTATGTACCTCAAATCATTGGTGACGTTGGATAAAAATTGCAGCAGAGAAATTTGGAGACGCATAATAGCCGGAAGTCATGCCTACTTTGAACTTCACAAGCCTATAAGGTCTGGTAATCTACCTCGCTGATAAGACCGGTAGTTCTCTAAGGGCACGCAACGTTGACCATGTTCGTCCAGTACTTAGAGTTTTCGAACGACGTGTGCTCAGGGCCATCTTTGGTGGTGCATGTGAAAGCGGCGTATGAAGTAGAAGAATACACTATGAGCTGGTGCCACTCTATGGCAAACCCACTATCCAGAAAGTCGCTTAAGCTGAAAATCTACAATCAGTGGGCACTTGTTTCTGTCACTGTTTTGGTTTTCAACACGAATTGATTTTTTTTTTCTTCAAGTCGAACTCTTTTCTTTTATCATTATTCCATAAGTGAAACTTGAAAAGAGTATGAAAAATAAGATATAAAAAGTGATGGCTAATTTAATTTTTAGCCAAATAAATTAGAGAAAATCGAAAAATGATGAGGTTGGCACTTTATTTTGCCCATCAGTGTACATACAAACAATGCTGTGGGCTTATGAGGAGGATCTTTTCATAATTTTTGTTAGCATGTCAAATTTTCGACAAAGTTTTAATATATTGATAAAGCTACCAAGAACTTCGGTGAGCTTGTTGAAATGAAATTTAGGGAATTCCCTTTAGGTTCGGGAGGGAATATTCAGGAGGGATTCCTTCAAAGTTCTGAAGGAGACTTTCTAGAAGATCATAAAAATAATTCCTTCAATAAAAAAACTTCTCCGAATGT
The DNA here is from genome assembly GCA_034211315.2 of Aedes japonicus. Taxonomy (NCBI): domain Eukaryota; kingdom Metazoa; phylum Arthropoda; class Insecta; order Diptera; family Culicidae; genus Aedes; species Aedes japonicus. The sequence goes on from JASCZW010006072.1 coordinate 92,872, forward strand.
CAGGAAGGGACTTCACTAAAGTATAGAGGGCACTTTTAGTAGCTCAAGCAAGTATATCTCAGAAGTTCATGAACAAATATCCGTGAAGTTCAAGGTCGTACTTTCCAGAAATTCGGAAATAAACTTCCTCGAAGCTTAGGATGAAAGTAACCTAGTTAATTTAGTTCAAAAGAGAACTCCCCGAAGTTTTGAAAAGATTTTCCTCGATATTCAGGATAGGACTTATAAGAAGTTCCCGGAAGAAATTTCTCTTCACAGAAAGTCTGGAAGAAACCATTCCGAACTTTTGGAGTGAATTTCCAAGAAATTCAGGAGTGACTGCTCAGAAGTTGATGGCGCATTTTGCCAAAAGTTCAGAAGGGATCTTTCCAGGAGTACATCTACGAGATTCACGGAAGATCAGGAGGAAGCTTCCCTGAAAGTTAAGAGATAGTCATTAAAGATCTGTAGAAGCAGCCTATACAAACTTCATTCATATGACCGTAATAATAGCGATCGAATTAATGACCTTCTATGGCATGTCGGTTCGTCGGTAAGAAAAATTTCCTGATTTTCAGAAGTTGAGAGAAGTTAAGGAAAGAAGTTCAGAAAAAATATCAAAGATTTTTCCGAGAATTCTTCCATTGTTTAGAAATCCTCTTAAAACTCAAAATCCTAAATTAAGAAAAAAAAAATCCCACTAAGGTTACCAGAAGCTCAGGAAAAAGTTCGGAGATTTTACCTTCAAGATAAAATAAATGAAAAGAACTCGATTACTGTCCACATTTTAATAAATAACTTTCCACGATTTTTTTTTCAAACTTGCGACTTTGAAAAAGATTTCCCATGAAGTTTTCAAAATAACAAAAGCATTAATGTAATTGATAAAACAAAAGTGAAAATTGTTAACACTTATCGTTCGAATGTAAAAAATGACAAGTAAGATGATGGAAGTCCTAAATTATTGCATAATGCAATATTTCAATGACCTTTTGAAAGCTCAAAGTTCAAGTTCCGTTCAGATTCCGTCGGTTTCTGTAATGTGCAATTTTGCTTGCTGGACTCGACTTTTATAATTTACCCCGTCCTTTGATTTCATAGATGGTATAGCTATTGAAGCAGCTTAAACTAGGATTGAAAAAAAGTCGTAGACAAAATAAATGACAGACAATATTCCAGCCCGAGTTAAGATTTACGGTAAAGAAATCGAAATGGTACACCAATCTGTGCGTTTGATCTCATTGGTGACCGCCGACAATGATACCGACAGAGAAATACAAACGCGCATTATGGCTGCGAACCACCGGACGCTCGAAGGTTGGCCGCACTACAAAATTGACTTGCACACTTCCGACTCCCGCATTACCTAGTTGAAAAGTGCACAAGGCACAGAAAAATCTTTTTCAGACGATCATGGCAAAAAGATAGAACGAACCATCGCATGGTCACTATGGTCGCAAAATTAACACCCTCATTGTTAAAATGCATTAGGTGCTCCGAGATTGTTTAAGTTTATTAAACTTTGACATTACTCTTAAAGTCAATTTAAAAGAAACATCATAACTTCTGGAAATCAAATAATCAATACGAATTGTTTGAATTTCGCAATTCTTAGAGCATCTTCAGCGGTGGTCTATATTTGGAACAACTTTATACTTGATCTGCATCAGCAAAACTTTAATAGAACCATCTTAAAAAGACCAACTTCGCGTACCCCGAACCGGCGTTGTATTTCTTGTTGTTAACCCAACCAGCACCTGCCATCCTGTCAATCATTGAACATCACAGATCAGAAGTTTTTTTTTTTTCAGAGATCGCAGATTTTTCACAATGTTTTTTCCAATGGTTTGACCAAATAACGTTTACTGCCAGTAGTGCGTTGTTAGAAGATGACGGGGAATACTTGCTCTTTCATTTGAGTGAGTGTGAATGCATGCATTTCATGAAAAACGATATTAGATAATGCTGACTTGTAATTTGGAAAAGGAAAGCATCACGTCCTTGAAGACGCCAGAAATTCAGAGTTCAGGAAACGTCCCGGATATTCTGGAAGCTTCTCAAGATTTTTGGGGAGTTCTCAAAAGTTAAGGAAATATTTCAAGGATTTTTCCATAAGATTAGGGAGCTTCCTAGTATTTCAGAGCTCTTCCCAGAAACTCGAGAAACGTTCCAGTAGTTCAAGGAACATCTCAGAAGCTCATGGTACTTAAGTTTTAGGAAGAACTTAAACTTCTTGCTACACGATAATTTTTCGTGCCGAACCGAAACGAGAATAAAAAAAATCAACTACTTTTTGAATGAATCCTAAAGAGTTTGAGCTGTTTAGTAGAATACCTGTAACTAACTCGACTGTTATTCGTACGAGACACTGAAGAAACCTGCACATTGTAGACGAAATACGCGTATCTGTCAAGATAAGCGAAGATAGTTGGAATTAAATGGAAAATGCTAATTCTCATGCTCTTTCTTCTCATTTCTAGTTACTTCTTTAATGTTTAATCAATTTTGTGGAATTTCCACCGTTTCTCAATATTGGAGATTCTAAAAAGTTCTTGTAAGGCTTAACAACATCTCGGAAATGCTATTTATTTCACGAAAATTCCAGCAATTTATTGAAAAATTTGTTAATCACCCAACTTCCCAGATTTTTTTAATTTCTCGTAAATTATTAAAATATTTGTGATATTCTGCTTTTCATCATGAAAGATGTGCCAACTGAAAGTTCAAATAACTTCTGGCATGGTAAATCTGCTTCTCAAAGTTTTGGTAATTACTAGAAAGTTGTTCCTATTCCATGGGTTTCGGAAGTTGAACCAAGTTTTCAGAAACGTTGAGAATTTTTCGGCAATTTAATGACTTCTCTGAAGTTCCACCACTTCTCTTCTTAAAAGACAGTGAGCATACTTCATGATCTTGAAACTTCCAATAACTTTATTTAACTTCCGAGAGGCTTAATCAACTTCTGTCAAGTTCATTACTTTTCCATCCATTCTTCATAGATATTCCGAGGTTCATGGCAATTCAGAAAATAATTTTTAAAGATTTAGTTCAGTTTCTAGAAGCTTATATAAGCTTTTATGAGCCAATTCATGTAACTTTCGCACTTCTTAGCAGGATTGTCTAAAAGCTGTAGAAAAAAGCAATTTCAAAACGAATTCTGGAAAAATGCAAGTTTCGATCTTTTCCTTCGAGAAATACGAATTGAATCTATATTCACGGTATCATCTGTTTCTCCCTGCTTCTTGTTTTTTTAGCATTTCAAGCTTATTGTGTTCGCAATTAGCTTATTGCTTCCTCTCAACTAAGTGTTCTCAATGCGCTTTCACGTTCATTAATTAAAAACTTTCGATGCCAGGTACCATTTTTATATCAGTATGTTTTTGTGGTAAGTACAATCATACCATAGACTAACTCTAAGACCAGGAGGTCCCGAACAATTACGATTTTCTTCTTGGTTCAGTCAGTACTAGCACATCGGTCACAAGCTTAATAATGCTTCCCTCATAATGAACTCACACGAACACAATCTCAAATATTCTATCAAAATAACACAGCAAATCAAAACAAAGGTGCAAGGCGCTGGCTTCAAGGTGTACTTCGGACCAAGGGGTTCTACAATTTTAAATCGCTAGTTGCATATTGATTGTTGATCATAGCCAGGGAGTCGAGAAATTTTCCTTAACGGAAAATTCCTTGACCAAACCGGGAATCGAACCCAGCCACCTCCAGCATGGTGTTGGTTTGTAGCCGCGCCTTTACCGACTGAGCTAAGGGAGGACCCAGAAAGCTTATCAAAACTACCATAGTAAAATGTATCCTCTCCCTTAGATGATAGGTTTGAATATTCCGAGTCCCAGTAAACCTGCCGAAAATTTTTTTATATAAGGGTTCTCTAAAATTTATGTTGTATGAGCTGTTTGCGAGTGCTATTCATCACCAATCACGAGCAATCGAAATATTATTCGGAATCGGAATTTGCCACAAAATTAATCATAAAATCCACAACAGTCACAATTCCGGGACATTTTCCATTTCAAGCTAGGCAGCATTTTTTGAAAACTGCAGTGGCTCCAAGAACCATTTGTTATTCAGGAATTAAATGAGAAGCAATTTGCCGGCACCGGGGAGCAACTTGAGGTAATGATCAGCACCGAGGCAGGTAAAACCAGTTTCTGTCCGGCTATCCAGCATCACCCGCACCAAATACGACCCCTTTTCGGCTCAAAAGCTGACATTTTACTCACAATTGGTATTATTAAGCAGCGTGTAGCGTTTTGGAACGGTATTTTTCTCGTTCCAAATTGCTGCAAGAATAGCTCAAAACTTATAGCAGTTTTAAAATGATGCATAATAGATCCGGTATAACACAAAATTTACAACACCCGTGCAGCGGTGTTTTTGCGTTTGGTTGTAAAAAGCATACCCCATCCACGGTTTGGACCACCGTTGAAGATGCCCTTAGATTTCGTAAATAATGAGCTTGAATGAAAACTTCTCGAGTAATTCATGTTAAGGGCCCAAAAGCCATTTGTAAACAATGACAATAGTCGATTTCTCTTGAATCTTGAATCACGCTCGAGAAATAAAAGCAGCATCTGGTAGAAGAATGTTAGTTCTACTGCCTTTTTTAATTTCATTCTTATTTTGCTGAAAATGTCTTTAGTGAGAAGTTTTGGATTTTTCATATATCCTACAACAAACCGCATTTAATTAGAATTTCATTTGAATTTATTAAAAGCTTTTTTAAATTTTTGTCCTATACTTTACATTGGAGCTGTCAGATTTATCACCACTTGGTGTCTTCTTCTTTTTTCAACCTGAATTCGTCAATACCCTGAATATATAATCGCTCAATATGTTGAAGCCTTTGTTAATTTACGCATATCCTTGACTTTCAAACTTCACCGATGCTCGCATTTTTACAAATTAGCTGAATTTCATGTCCATATCCTGAATTTTAATGCAATTCAACAACTATAAAGATTGTCTCTACTTCATTTCCCAAATGGCTACCCGTGCTGCCGACTTCAAAAATGCAATCGTGATTCCCATGTACACAATCATTCCACACCAGAAACGAGTGCATCGATCAGATCGCACCTTATTAGCTGCCCGGACCCGTTCCCGTGAACAACAATAGCATCATTTAATCCGCGCACATCTATAGCCTCCGATTCGCTGCGGTGATCCCTTTCGCAAATGTCACCCGGAGAACCGAATAGTTAGCGAGCGCGCAATTTTTAAGGGCCCGACCTCGACGACAACAAAACATCGACGACGACGGCAGCAGCTGACCTTTCGAGCGCGAAAACAAAGAAAATTGCAGCCCTGCTTATTTTTCCTCTCTCTCACTCTCGCTAACACATCTTCGATTCACGCGCGCAGACGGAGGGAGCCAAGCAAGAGCATTGGTAATCGCAAGGCGAAATGCGCGCGTGGTTGAAATTTTAATCGAAATTATTATCTCGCGCGAAACGTCTTGCCCCACCTCGTGCGTCGAACGCATACCTGCCTTCCGATGAACTTTCCGCCTAGGTTTGACTGCTGATGTGTCTGTGTGAGTGTGTGCGCTTTTGCATCTCATGTCGTAAATAATAAATTCAACTTTAAAATATTAATCCAATCGATTGGGTTTCGCTGTTTGGCCGGCTGAACATTCCCATGAACTGCGAAAGCAACTGGATGAAGGCATGTGTGTGTGGAGTGTGTGCAAGGGCTGAGGGGGCAGCTTGACAGTTGACCACCGGGATTTGCCGTCGTCATCGAAGTAGTAGTAGTAGTAGTTGGCGTTGCGAAAATGGCGACGAGGTAAACATTTATCAAGATTATTTGACAAAACCGCCAGCCCTGCCTTTCCTTTTTCTCCGGCAGGGCAACATCTTAAGGACATCGTCGTCGTCGTCGTTCGATTTGGCTTTAATTATAAAGCACCAGCGTCATCACTTTTTGTGTAACCATCCACCACCTCCACCACCACCCATGGATCTCGGTGGATGAAATGCAGCATGTCATAGAGCCGAGCGAGACGGTGGTGTGATGCCCAACCCATTTTCGATTGGCAGCGGCGCTGAAAGGCTCGAACAACGGAGGCTTAAAGTTAACTTCAGACCATCAGATAGCCGCAGTAGATCGCTGGAGAGCTATCGTCGTTGGCTGTCGCACGTAGCTGTTGTTGAGTGGGGTGGGAGGGCGTCGTGGGTTGGCTGTGCTTTGCACTCATGTCCATTATAATTATTGCCATCCCAGCTAAAGATAGTCGAAAGCGAAGAGATTCGACCGGTTGGGTGATGGTTTTAATTTGACGGAGTCAGGATTTGGAAAACGCCGATGTCGTTGCATGGAATTTCTTGGATGTGACAAGGTAGATTGTCGATCAAATGTGGCAAGTCTTTTGTAGTCATTCTTTAAACCGAAGTTTGTTCGTTTTGGCCGGGAAACGTGCCAGCATCAATAACCGAACAAAAGCAGTTTGAGCTTTCTGAATAAACAAAAAATTATACACACGGAGGAATCAAAGTACTCAGAAATGGGTGTTTTTTCACCCACCCTCGAAATAAGTGGACTAACACATAAGGTGGGTAAAGACTGTATTCGATGAAATTTGGACACACGCAATTGTTCGTAACTTTTTAGCGTGTGGGTAAAAATTATTGAAATTTGAACTGAATGTATTTCATTGTGTTGTGTCAGTTGTGTAATGAGTTTCGAGAAAATCGGTCGAGTGATTTCAATGATGGCTTCGAATGAAGAAATAGTGCGCCAACAAATTTTGGGCACACACTTCGAAAACCCAAACGCTTCTCATCGACGGATCGGAAAACAGCTCGGAATCGCACATTCAACCGTATCTCATGTGATCAAAACGTTCAAGGACCGTAAGACAACCAAGCGGAAAAATGGTAGTGGCAAAAAACGTGGCACATAAAATCCGGAGAAGGCCAGGATGGTATTGAACCAATTTAAGCGTTATCCCAACATTTCGATCGGGGATGTTGGCCGTACCGGAGCGTCTGGCAAGCGATCTGCGGATGTGGCTAAATGAGTCAGCCCTTCATCACTTCTGGGACTGTCAACGGACAAATCTACAAAGGACGAATGCCTCCAAAAACGACTTCTGCCCTTCTTGAGATCTCACGATGACCCGACACTGTTTTGGCCGGAATTGGCATCTTGCCACTATGCCCGACCCGTCTTAGACTGGTACAAAGATATTAATGTAGTTTTTGTACCAAAAGACGTCAACCCTCCAAACACTCCGGAACTTCGCCCAATTGAAAAATGTTGGTCAATCATGAAGGCAAAGCTCGTCAAAACTCCAAAACTGATAGAAAATGAACTTGAACTAAAAAAAGTGTGATTAAAAGTAAGTAAGCAAGTCAGTCCTATCATTGCCCAAAATTTGATGAAAGGGGTCTAGGCAAAGGTGCGGGCATTTGGGTTGGGAGAAGAGGTCCAATAAACCAATGAGGTCAAAACTTACCCATTTAGTAGTACTTTATTTCCAGAAAATTTTTGGTGACCTATTTTGTGTGTCCAAATTTCATCGAATACAGTCTTTAAAAGCGTTTTACCCATAAGTGGGAACAACGTCTGAACGTCAAAATGGATGTTAAATTAGCTTATCTTCTCGATACCAGATTCTTTTTGTTATGGATAAAGAGTACCCATCTTATCAAAGTCAACTGAATATTATTTAAGAAAAATTGTTCAGGATAATCTTAAAAATTAAGAAAGAAATTAGCACATTGTATTTAATTATTTTTTATACAAGCAATAATACTTCGAGTAAAACAAGAACAAATATATTCAACGCGTTTATAGAATTGAGTTTCTAATTCATAAAACCACTTTCCTTCTAGCTTTCGAAAATATTCTGGGTTCAGTTTATCCAGTTTAAGACTTGTTCTTCTACTTCTGACAAACTCTGAAGGATTTTAAATGTTTTCGAAGTAAATTTTCACCTAAACAAGAGAGGAAACACCAACCTCTCTAACTGAATGAAGCCGTTTCAAGTTGAATACTTTTAACATACATGTTTTTTTTAATCACCCATCTTTTTGACAGCTTCATATAGCTGCCGAAGGTGAGTGATTTTTATACATAAAATGTGTAATCTTAAATTTCCGTGTGATTACCCTGGAGCAGGCCCGTTTACAAATTCATCTTATGACAGACCTAGGACAGGACCTGCCAGCTCAGATAGAGATCACCGACAAACCGACATGAAACTCAATCTTCACTATTGATCAAGAATCTGTAACGACCGATTCAAATGTGCAGCGATCTCATCTGTCAAAACCTATAGAACCATTTTATCTAGATCAAATAAATGTGTCTAGAATTGCTAAGACATGAACCTTCTTATCAAGTTCCCAAGCGTGTTCGTGGCTTCAATAAACTTTCTTAGCGAACACGAAGATATATGTCAGTCAAATGATGTGAACAGAAAAGTTCAGACATTTTCTATTGTCATCCATGTCGGTTTGTCGGTGGAGAAATGCCCTCTTATAAATTTATGATTGCAATCATACGGAGGTCGCTCCAATGTTGCCAGATATGTTTACACATTAATCCCATAGACTAACTCTAAGACCAGTAGGTCCCATACAAATACGATTTTTTTCTTGGCTCAGTCAGTACTAGAACATCGTCCCAAGCTCGGTCCCAAGCTCAATAATGCACCCTTTATAATGAACTCACATGAACACACTCTCAAATACTCTGTCAAAATAACACAGCAAATCAAAACAAAGGCGCAAATATGTATAACAAGGTGCTGGCTTCAAGGTGTAATTTAGACCAAGGGGTTCTACAACAGTGAACCAATTTCAAATCGCTAGTTACATATTGATTGTTGGTAATCCCATTGAAAATAAAGTAATTACAAAAATATCTTTTGTCGTTCGGGAAGTGAAGCTGCATCAAACTAAACGTTAATTCGGCGCCAACATTTGATAAGGGCAAATCTGATTTTGTAAACAAACACTTTGTCTTCTAATTTATCGAAAGTCGAATACAATTTCTTGAAATTGAATATATCACCTGATAGCCATAAAGCTTCTCTTTCTAAAAGAGTGCTTTATTAGCATTGGTGACCTTTAGTTTACAAAAGTAGATTCGCCCTAATCTAATATTTGCGCTGAATTGATAAGGTTTCATTGAATTTCATTGATGCTTACGCTGCTCTGCTGTGGGGAGAAAGCTTGAGCAAGAGAATGTCTTCCTCGCTTGCGTTCCCAATGCAGGCCTACACCCACTCTCAGCGAACGATCTCTCGGGAACCGATTGAAATGGAGACCCGGATGTGACACGTCACTGCGACCACCATTTATCGCTTGGCACTTCATTTCGAAAAGATTTAAAATGAACCACTTTAAAAGTGTACATTTATTTCCGCATTTGTTCTAGTTGTCACAAACAAAAAGGTGAAAAAGCAGTGACTACTAGCAACACCGCCAAACCAACAACAAACTGCCAGCATGTAACATAACTCGATGGAGGCGGTAGAGGCGGTTGTCAAAGCGACCAATAAAAAACGGTCTTTTTTGACAGGTAAATGGTCTTCACGGTCATTCGGATTTACCCAAAAATTAAGTAATTTTACCCATTTTTATAAAACAGGCTGACACGTCAAACCATGGGTAAGGCGATTTATGAAAGTGGGTAAACGTTACTCAGTCCTTCTTTAATTTGGTGCAATGCTTAAGCTGTTAGACTACTGCTTTAACAATGGATAAATATTTGTAATTGACTGAGAGACGTGTTTGTAAACTATAGTCTATCGGACTAAGTGAAATATTTGTCCACTGTACATATAGTGTACTATTGGGAACGTTTTTTTCCACCCCGATGCCAGCGCGGTGATTTCCATGCAAAAAATAACTAAAATTTTACGTCGCCCGGGAGCGGATCCTCGATCTATAGGTGAGGGTATTCGTATTATTTCATGTTGAACTTTGTTTTGATGAGTGTTATTTACGAATGCCGTGATTTTATTCTTTTAGCAACGCTAAACGATTTTGCTTCACTGTTTTTGGGAGAATTACTTCTAGACACTTCATCTAGCAGTTCCGGGAGCCATCGTGGAGAATCACCACATCGAATGCCCAAAAGTAAGTTATTAATCAATAAATTTAATTGTAGGTGATTTTTAAAGGTGAATTTTGTTCATTTATTTCAGCCTCGAAGCGATCATCGAAATGACGCCTTTTGATGGGAGGACGATGAAGATAGTAAAGCTTCGAGTTCACGAAAATCATCGTGGAACTATCCGACGCCTTAGATACCGAAAGGGTCAGAGTCTGTATACAGTAATAGACCAGTATCTTCCCGAAAAGTTAGAGAAGACGACACACCTCGGACGACACCAGCACACAAGTAAAACAAATGGCCGCTAAAACGAAAAGAATTACTCGTTAGAGCCACACTTTGGGTTCGGAAGAAGATATGGATCTAGGGAAACAGAGCAAGTTTGTTTATATCGTGATAGGTACACTATTGGCAAGGGATATAACGAATAAAATAATTCATTTTCAGGATTATGAATGAAATATAAAAAAAAGCTGAACTATAGCAGCATAGGTTTTATTTTTAATTCAATATTTAACCCAATTTCCATAAAATCTACATATTATAATAATGAGTAGACCTAACCCAAAATCTAATAAATCGTGGATTTACCTAAATTTGGGTTTAGAGTCGGTAACCCAATTTTGAGTAGTTCTAATTTTTATGATTTTGGGTTCACTTTACCCAATTTTGGGTAGATCCGAATGAGCGTGTTGTTTTTTCACTAACAGCTGGCAGGTCCTGTCCTAGTGACAGACATACAACGCTGACCGTTGTACGAACTGTCAAATACTTCAATCCAGTACCGAAAAACACGCATTTCGATCTAGTCAGCGTTTTCCGGACAATTCAGTGGCTGTAAAAAAACTAAGACAAGCATTCGTTATTTAGTAATGAAACGAAAAGGCAATTCACTAGCACCGGGAGCATCTAGAGGTTATTCTCAGCATCCGAGGCGAGCAACACAACTTTTTGTCCACCGCCAGCATCACACGCAGCAAACACGGTTACTTTTCGACGCACAAATACACCTCAGAATATACTCAATACAATGTTGTTATTGTTTAGTAAAAGCTGAAATTTTACACAATAATTGGTATTATCAAGTAGCGTGTAGTGTTTTGGAACGGTATTTTTCTTGTTCCAAATTGCTGCAAAAATAGTTAAAAACATATACCAGTTTTATAATGATGCAAAATAAAACAAAATTTACAACACCGGTGCAGCGATGTTTTTAAGTTTGGTCTACAAAAAAGAAACCAATCCACGATTTGGATCGCCATTGAAGATGCCCTTAATTTATTACGATTGAAGAGCGTTTCCAGCCGAAATGACCAACCGACCAACTTCGAGTGTCTCCGATTTAATTGAAAATTTGTACACACGTTTTACCAACGAAAGGCAGGTTTTTCCACCGATGCAAAAAAAAAAGATGGACTCAAGAGTCAGTTTTAAAAAGGGCGTAAGCATTTTGAATAGCGCTTCAATTGATAATTTCTAGCTCGCAAACCTTTGGTTGCACAAAAAAAAACTGTCTAAGAACAAATTGTGGAGCAATGTGTGAAGGTTGTAAAAAAATATACACTGAAAAAAAAATTCGAAACAAAAATCAAAAATTTATATTAAAATTTATATATCTCAAAAACCGATTTTAGGATTTTATTTTAATTTTTTGACCTAAGGAATTTGAAGTTATTACGTAAATTTTAACGAAGACTCCAGGATGGAACTTTTGATGTAATTGTCAAAATTTTAATATTTGCGGAAATAAACGTATTCTGATGATATAATCTGATTTTTGAAGTATTCTATAAACATCATTGGAAATAGGGGAAAATGATTGAAAAAACTTTTCTTAAATTTGAGCTAACTTGTATTTCCATTTTATTATGCGCATGCTAAAGTACATATATTGTTTCTACATTTAAATTAGTTTGGAGAAGTTCCCTTGTTTATATTTGAAAACAATTTTGCCTCTAACTGATGATCAGAACGCGGTGATATTTTTGTGTACCAGTAATCATTTAAGTTTGCTGTAAGATATTGCTCCATTCTGTTACTTCCTGTTCATAGTTTTCATTAGATACATAAGAAAGTGACATTTTCGTTAGGCAATCATTATTTTTCTGATTCGGTCAATCATATAATTCTTTTGCATTTCTTATTGGGTGGGTATTCATGTCCTTTAGCTATACTTGCGTTTCTTGCCATTCGTTTGCCATGGAAAGTAGCGAAAAAATGCCATTCAGCATCTATGCTGTATTTTGATTTGAATTTACAAAGGCTTGCAAATTTTTTCCTATTTTTATCAGACATAAATATTGCTTTCTTCCACTGCCTTAGTTTGTTTTTCAAAGAGCACATTTGTTTTGAAATCAATACCTGAACCGCTATTGTCTCATGTTCACGTATTCCCGTTATAACGATAAAGCTAAGATTCTCAAGCCCTCCTGATTCGACATAGTAAATAACCAAGGGATGAATTGTGACTTGTTTACTATTCCAATAACAACTTTGAACGGCATTTTGAGGAACAAATGTATAATTTTCTGAAAAATCACACACCGTGACAACTTAGCCATTGCTTAAATTATTTTTCGTGTGTCTCAAAAACGAGGATTGTTCGGTTTTGATATAATCATGGATGACCAATTTTTCTAACTCTCGGTTGGCAAAATATCTTTTCCTGTTTTTTATGTTGACTGTCACGTATACACAGTTATGTACCCGGCATGTTCGCGTCTGAGAACAAGACGAACAGTAGCGCTATGCACCCTCTATAGTTTATAATCGGTTTTATTTGAACCGTTCATTCAATCACCTTCCAGTCAAAGAGAGAGTAGCGTAAAATTTATTATATATTTCGAAAAACCAACTTTTTTTGCTGAAGAATTTAAAAAAAAAACTTATGAAAAGGTGTTTTTTTCAAAAAGTATTAGAGCATGATACAATTAAATCCCAAATATCTCTAGAACGAATGCTCTTTCAGAGGTCATCATCAGGAGCTGATTTTTTTTAAGATACTTTTAAAATCACGTTATATTCCCGCAAAAATTAAAAATTTGAGAAATACACTGAAAGTTGATGTTCAAGAAACTTTTTTCGCTGACATTTCTCCATCCTGAAATCTTCGTTTAAATTTGCATAATAACTTCACAGTCAAAAACAAAAAAAATTAAAGAATCTGTTTTTGAGATATTTAAATTAATTTTCGATTTTTTTTATCCAGTGTACATTTTTTTCTCAACCTTTATTCATAGGGTCACAACTTGTTCTTAGACAGTTTTTTCGTACAACCAAAGTTTTTTGAATTTGAAAGTAATTATTGAAGTGCTATTCAAAATGCTTACGACCTTTATAAAACTGACTCTTGAGTCACAAAAATCTATGTTAGCGCGGAAAATGCTCAGTCTCCTAAGCCGAACGCGTAGGCAAAGTTTCATTCAAATAAAAAAATATCAAAAATAATTTTCCACATTTCCAGGTCATTTCGCCTGGAAACGCTCTGAAGTAATATTACCGGAAAACAGACACTAGTGCATCATTTCCTGAGTCTAATCGTACAGAATCCGGAAAAAGCCAATGAAAATTTTAGTTTAAGCGGTTCAAATTCTAACAAAACAAGCTCGCTGAACTGTCAAAAAAGTGAGGTGAATACGTTCGGTGCAATGATCTATATCCCATTAATTTCTGCCAAATATAGCATGCACAGGATTTGATGGGTAGCGTTAAGCCAAATTTCCCATATTAACAATATAAGTCACTTCACATTTTTTCAGGCGACCCTTATTTTGCTCGTGTGGCGCCATAAGTGAGAATCGCGGCAACTACGAAATACACACGCTCAAACTAAGCTATCCAGCTTTCGTTTTACCTAGCGTAATATTCCAAAAGTACTCAACTGGAACGAATCACAAATTGTTAAACTAAGGCCCTAACTAAGGAAACGATTTCCGAACAACTCGCCACATCTTCGACTTGTTGCCAGCTGCGAATTCCATGACAAAAGCAACTATGTTGTGCTGCAACTTGAGCAGGATAGGGAAAAGATCGTCTTTTGGAAAGAAAGCGAGATTTTCAGCTTGCAATTATTATTGATTAATTATTATTGGCTTTAGGCCCTAATCATGAATTACTTGAGAACAGTATCATGTAAATTCATTGGTTGTAAGGTACTTCGTAAGTGAATATAGGCAAACACATAAAAATAAGCTTACATAATTGACTGAAGGCAAAATCCTCACTTAAATATTTCAAATTCAATTCTATGGAAAATTACACAATAGGCCTATGCATGCTATCTACTTCTATAGCTAACTCATTGTTCCGGTTGGGAGCTAAGATTTCGCTCATTTGTCCGAGGGGCTTGCACGCAACATCCTCCTCCTCATGTCACCTCAGCTTCTGCTTCGGCGTCATCTTCCGTTTCCACATCTAGCAGTGCAAGCTTGACGATAGGTCTCCGTAGTACACCGGTCGAAGTCACCACCTCAGCTTGTCGCACCGTCCCATCCTTTCCTGGATACGTACTCACCAAGTACCCGACCTCTCAAACACCTATTCCTGACCGTCTCATCCGCTGTGACTGCCAATGGTCCCTTGTAATGTGTGAATAACCCGGAACCGAGGAATCGCACAGTACGCTCCGGAATTGCCAAATGCGTCCTACCCCTCTAACAATCAGCACACAACCTCGACGATGCTTGCTGCAGCACGACGATCGCGGCGACTAGTGTACCTGTATGGGTACAGCGTCGCCACTCTACCAATACGGGCACGCTAGCGGCGACGATATTACAAGGTGAACAAACGAGCGACATACAACCAGCGTTACATACAGTGTTGCCGAAACCTTCATACTGCCACACATAATGATCGGCAGGTATTCGGTGATCCTTCTGCGCCAGATGTGATCTAAAGTGTACAGCAGCCGCTTCCTCGAGTAACTCCAGCTCACGGATTAATCTAGCTCTTCGTGCACTGGAAGTACTCGATCGTGCATCCACCCTGGGATATCGGCTGACAAGAAATATTCTCTTTGCGAACAATTTCAGCCATTGTCGCCTCTTTCTCAGTGTTACGTATCCAAATGGGAGCATCTTCTTGTACTCTACTTTTATTCAAGACATTACAGCTTGAGCCTTAGAGCCTTAGAGTTTATTATTAGTAATTAGCTTGAATTAGTACTTATTTCCATATTCACAATTTAGTGCCCAAACAATTTTAGAAGAGAATAAACAAAATGTCTTACGGTTTAGCTCTAATATTACAAAATCACAATTCAAAGGCAATTCAGTTCTAAGCAACATTACACAGTAGGCCTATGCATGTTATCTACCCCCAAAGCCAGCTCATTGTACCGAGTGGGTGATAAGGTTTGGCTCATTTCAGCGCCAACATTAGATTAAGGCGATTCTGCTTTTGTAAACAATGGCTTTCGTAGTCATTTTCTCTTGCGCAAAAGGTCACAAATACAAATTAAGCACTTGAAAAGAAAGAGGAGCTTTATCTCTATCCGCTGATATATTCAGTTTGAAGGAGCTGCGTTCAACTTCCGATAAATTTGCAGACAAAGTGTTTGTTTACAAAAGCAGATTCGCCATAATCAAAAGCATCTTCCATGGCCTTGCACTCTTTACCGCTCTTCTTGAAGTTGCGCTTGACGATAGCCCAATAGCGTTCAATTTGACAAAGCTGTGGACAATTGGGAGGATTGATGGATTTCTCAACGATATCCTCTTCATTTTTGTTCGCATTCATTGTACTGTGGTTTTGGCATAATGGACTAAGGCCAAATCAGGCCAAAACTCAGGACGGACTTTGTGGTACTTGTATAACGGAAGCATTCGTTAATGCAAACACTCAGTACAGTATACTTCGGAATTGAACGGACCTTCAGTGTAGAAAATCGATTACTTGGAGTCACAGGTACAAATTGTCAGCCATGTGAAAACTTTCTAGCCATGTTGTCAATCTCTAAGATTTTTTAACTCCCCTTACATCTTCGCTGATGATTTCGGTGTAAAATGGCAGAAGTCGGCTGTATATATTTCTGGTTCTGGTTTTCACCCTGGATTTTTGCTCAGCATTTTGTTTTGCTTCTTAAGAGTGTTCAGGTTGTTGCGATTATTAACTACCTTCGGATCCAATTTTGGGCCAGCTGGATCAATGTCAAAAAAAATTAAACCCTTCACACTCAGATTATTTTACAGAAATCTGTAAAATTTTACCGAATTCTCAACAGCTGAACGTTCGGTAATCCGATTTTACAAATTTCGGTTAAATTTTACCGAAATCCGGTAATTTTTTTACAGATATCTGTAAAATTTCACCAAAATCCGTTAAATTGCATTACCGAACGTTCAGCTGTTGAGAATACGGTAAAACTTTACAGAATTCTGTAAAATAATCTAAGTGTGTATCAACCAAATTAACCTCACTCAGAACCCCCGCTTCGGAACAGATACGCATAAATCACAATCTTAAAATTAACCTCAAATTCTCACACCCAGTCAACAACAACAACAAAGTCCCACCAAGTTCAATGACATCCTCCCATCCACAACACAACAACAAAAGCGCCAAACGCACACACGTGGTCCCGCCAAATTTGCCCCCTTAAAATACCTACCTCGCGACTTTTGACGAGAAACCGGCATTCCAAAACAATCGTCGCTCCTTGCGCTCATCTCTATAATGCTTTTCCTTTAATAAGCCATTCCCGGAGAGTTCATCACGAGGAAAAGTTCAACGAACCCAACCCGGGACTCACGTGTTTCGGGTAAAGTCACACAGTGGCAAAAGGGGGCACACTGATTATATCAAAGCAAGCTGAAATTTTAGATGCACTGCAAGAGGAAGCAGGCAAGAGAGAGAAAAAAAATCTGATTTGCAACTCGTTCAAACGCCGAGCACATATGGTCCAAATTTGCCTGTGAAATCCAAACCTGGGCGCGACGAAGGGCGTCGGCAGGAAGAGGAGAAAGATTTTTTAATTTGTCAGATAGGATGTTTTACGATTGATATAAAAATTCGAGAAGGCAGTTTTTTTTTTCTGCTGTCAGAACTCAGAACGAATTTCACTTTCACGTCGCGTCTCTTTCTCCGTTAATCAGCGTGTGTACTGCGATGCGGTTTTCGGTGGTTGAATCTGACAGGGAGCCAGTGCTGCCGGTTTGACGATTGATCGGGTTGAACGAGGCGGGGGGATTGTTCGCTAAAATTTGCCAACGCTGAACGTCATCATCACACACATGGTGCCACAGCTTTCGTCAAGTTTTTTGTTTTGTTATTATTATTTTGAAAACCACACGCTCCGGTACCAGCCGGGGATTTCTTTTTTTCGGTAAGAGGGTTCCTAATTATGCACATCCAACGGGAACGGGAAAATGGCACATCTCAGCATGGAGATGATGTGTATTTGCAGTTCATGCAGTAAGATTTTTTGGGGGAAAGTGAAACGACGTCGTTCTTTTCCGAGAATCGCCTGCGGTCGGACGTACGAAATTATTTCATCGAAAAGCGAAAGCGATTTTTCTTTCGTATGTTCTTGCGTTTTTCACAGAGCGGCGTCTGACGATCAAAAGAGGAAAGTGATTTTACAGTGATTGCCATTCATTGCCCTCTTACTGGTTTTTATTTTTTCTTTTTTTTTTTGCTGTTGAAAGGCGTTTTTTCAGAATTGAAAAGCGCAAAACCGGATCGAATTTCATGCCTGGATTGCTGACTGACAAATGATGATTTTAATTTTTGTTCGGATGAGCCTGAATGTCTCGATGGGTTCCAAACACTTTTGACTTAAAGAACTGAACTTGGGCATCTACCCAAGGACTGAATTTGGAATAACCTACGATTTGGAATGAGTAATCTTGAAGTACGCACTAGAAGACTAAGAAGAACTAAGAAGAATACGAATTAGAGATATGTTTGTGTTTAGTTTTCCTCTTATTTACCATTTTTTGCGACACAACCAAATCTAGAATCAAGGTGATCGAAGCAAATCAATCTTTGAACAAACGTTCTTAATCCATTTCAGCTGAGTTCAACAATTTGCTCTTCGTCTTTTTGCAGCAAATTTTTAAAATCTTCATCAATCTATCATTTCTATCGACTAAGCGTAAGCGCATTGCACAACAGACGCACTCCTCGCTAATCAGCGGATATTTAAAGGGGACTACCAAATGATGTTATAAAGAATTTGAAAAAGGTTCTAGTGAAAGATGTTATGACCACTTGAGTAAAGGGCGAACACGAAATTATTGCGACACATTCAACAGGGCATAACTTTTCTACCATTGGGTAAAAATCCACCAAATTTTGCACACTTTCTCATTGATGTGTATTGTTTACATGCTGTCAAACTCGAAGCCGTGTTTTTTGATTCAACGAAAATGGAGGTGAACCAACGCGAGTCGAGAGAACAAATTCTTTCCAAACACCTGGAATTTCCTGACCTGTCGCACCGGCAGTTGGGAAAAATGTTGAACATTCACCATTCAACCGTCTCCAGAGTGTTGAAGCGGTTCTAGGAGCGGTTGACGTTGGACCACGGCAAAGGAGCTGGAAGAAAACCGGGACCGGAGAACAAAAAGACGGAGGGAAAGGTGAAGCGGATGATTAAAGCAAATCCCAACGTCTCAAGCCGTGATTTGGCGAAAAAGATTGGCATGTCGCAGAGCTACGTCCAGAATGCAAAGAAAATAGCTGGACTACATACATACAAGGTACAGAACTTCCCAAACCGCGATGAGCGGCAACAATCGGCGGCTAAAACTCGGGCACGGAAGCTCTACGAGAAGATGCTGACAAAATATGGCTGCTGTGTGATGGACGACGACATAATTGCCGTGGGTTGGAGTTTTTCACCGGCAAAAGCAAATTCTATGTGGACGACAAATTTAAGAAGAAGAAATGTCGAAGTTCGCCTCCAAATATCTCATATGGCAGGCCATCTGCTCTTGCGGACTGAGGAGTGAGCCTTTCGTGACAAAGGGCACAGTAAATGGCGAGATCTACAAATCTGAGTGCCTCGAGAAGCGCCTTTTGCCGTTCTTGCAGCAGCACGACGAAGCTCCGCTATTTTGGCCAGATTTGGCATCATGCCACTATTCTAAAAGTTTCCTGGAGTGGTATGAGGCCAATTCTGTCCATTTTTTTTTTCCAAAGGACATGAATCCGCCAAACTGTCCGAAGCTGCGCCCGGTGGAGCAGTACTGGGCAATGATGAAGCGGGAACTTCGGAAGAGCAAGAAGACAGTCAAAGACGAGAAGGACATGTTAAGAAAATGGAAAAAAAAATGAGAAACTGATACCGGATGACACTGTAAGGACTTTGATGGAGGGCATCAAGCGAAAATGCGTTCAATTTTACACTCAAGGCTCCATCGATTAGGTTTTCTTTTGATTTTTGAAGTAAATATATGTATAAAACTACCCTAAAATTTTGGTTTGATTCTAAACATTATAAGAAAATTGGCATGACATTTTCGGTGTCGCAATAATTTCGTGTTTGCCCTTTAGCAGGTTATGACGTTATGAGACAGACGTACACGACCAAACTTTAAGTTTGTCGTTGATCTTAAACGAATATGAATTATTCACAACATAGGGTAGGGAACGGCTTCAGCACCCCGGGACCCTATTCCAGGCACGTTTACCCCATGCTTGCAATAGGGTTCCGGGGAGCTGAAGCCGTTCTCTACTCTAGTATGGATTGCAGCGAATTGCTGCTATACATTATTTAACAAAGTTGGCTTAAGTCAACAGCTGCTCCATAACGAACTTTTGTCGCATTCGTCGCTTTGTCAGTTTGACTTAAGTGCTTTTCTATGCTCCTCACCGACCTATCTAGCCGATTCATTTTGACGTAAGCAACATAACAGGGGATTGCATGTCGGAACAGACTTGACGAATGCGACATGTTATGTTGCGACGCGACGTAACGCACCCGGCGGATGTAACGTGATAACTTTCCGGACGACTCCGGTCGTATTTTCTCTAGCTGAAGTTAACAGACTTTAAATTTAAGTTATCGAATAAATCGATTGGAAACTCAACTAAATGAAAATTCTAATTAATGTTAAGCCATGACTTGCTTAACTTTGATGGTTCTACATATTTGCTTCAAATATCATAGTTTGGTTCAAAAATAGGAAATGAAACTAATTTCCAAAACTTCTTCATTGATTTTCTTGGTGATAGCAATATGTTACTTATGACCTATTGGAAATTTGCTCTTCCCATGAGAAAAAAAAGTGTTGCCAGTTTTTTGGAATCTGACTTACCTCGCAGAAAATTTTTTTTTTTGATTATTTTTGTCTAGTGAGCAGTCTACACTAAGCAAAAAATCCATATTAAATTTATGTGTGACGTATTAACATATTTGCAATAGCTCCCTACCAACACTCTCATGTGTAGACCCAGGGTGTCCACAGACTCGAGAAAATCGGGAAATGCGGGAAAAATGCGGGAATCCAAAATCATGCGGGAAAAAATCGGGAATTTGTGTCATATGGAAGGAACCATGCTAGCAAATTTTTTTTCAAACGAGTAGCGTTTTTGTCATCTACTCAGTCCAACGATCTCATTAACGAAATGAACCTGTGTTCGACATTGGCATGTGAATCATTTTCTGCTGGATTTATTCAGCCTGCTCAAAGATGCACCGCTTGAAAAATCTGGCTACACGGCTGTGACAGGTGAAATTTTGCACATTTTACTTGACTGGAACAGCTTAGGTGATCCTTCTGACTGAAGCATTGCTATTGCGTGCATTACTGAAATTTTAGGGGCAGGAATACTGCTGTTATTTTGAAAATACCATAAAGTCTCAATGCATTTGTATAATAGAGACATATTTGCCTCTGCAGTGAGCAGAAACCTATTGAGCCAGTCACCTTACAGCAATAGCA